>JAODAL010032354.1:0-47060 GCA_025379985.1 Phyllomedusa bahiana
CAATCAGCTGTTGGAAAGTTTTCCCTTTCCCTTTAGAGTCACTTTTTTGTTTCAGGGAAAGGGAGGGAAGTTGGTATGTCAGAGGGAGACATCAGGGGACAAATAACCCCTTTTGGGTCTCGTGTCCAGCAAAGGCGCTGACACACACACTCTGGTACAAGGACACTACTTGGAGGGAAGGGGCCACTGGGCATGAGGGTTCACTAAATCAAACCAACTGTCCCCATGTGTTTATAGTTGAGGCCCATGGGGGAGTTGACATGACAGCAGTCACCACCCACTGGGGGGGGCTATCTGAGCCACGTAGCCCGTCGGCCCTGTGCTGATCAGGATTGGCTTGATCAGAGCTTAGGCCGTAACAAAACAGATTTAATTTGGTTTGCTGTAACGAGCAAAAAAAAAATAAAAAAACATTTTGCACAAAAATTGAGGCGCGGGATCCATTAGGGAGATCAACTCCTGTACCAAAAATTAAGAAAAGCATAAATCAGTATGGGCATGTAAAAACTCCCCTTTCCAAAAAAAGAAAACAAAACTTTACGTGTTACCTCTTTTCCTGTTGTTCCGGTTTCCAAATTTTAATATCAAAATGGAAAGTGTGATAGTAGTTTAAAATTACGTTTGAGATATATTACAGAGTAAAATTATTTTTTGGGGGTTAACAGTTTTTATACAGATGGTTTAGAGGTTTGTCAGTTAAACACATCATCTTTACTTCACTTTTTATTACAATTTGTAAAACCTTTTGGTTACTTTTTTTCTTTACAATACAGTTGGCACTATAATAAACATTCTCCGCTTTGCCCAGGATATCTAATTATCTTTGTTTTTTTTGCTAATATTAAAATTAACGCATATCACCCGGATTCAAAAATTATCATTATTAAATTTTTAAATAACATGACAAAAAAAACTTTTAACCATTGTTTTGTTAGTGAATACAAGAAAAAATTTTTTTTTATTGCTGGGTGGCTAAAAAAATCAAGGGGCTTTTAATGGGCTAGAGATATAAAATTAAGTGATGAAATGTTACAAACAATTTATCTCGTGACATACGATATAAATTTTTTTTAAAAAAAATAGACCATATCCCATCATATTTTCAGAGCAAAAGAATCAGTAAAAAATAGGTGGGGTAAATCTTTTAGATAGGTAACAAAAATTAATAAAATTCTTGCATCTGTTTGGAATTTAAACACTTTCTTTTTGCTAAAAAATAGGTTTAGCGATACGTCGCTATCGTCAACGGGTCGTAGTTGATATTGTCAATTATCGAAAGTTTTTGATAGTCGATAATAGATTATCCCGATGACCATTTAAAATTATGGGGGGGGGAACAGCCCTTCATTCTTACAACCAAAAAAGGGCTGGGCAGTGGAATTAAAATCCCAACGTAAAAAAAGGGTAGTTTCTACATTTTTTGGCAACCCACTTTTGGTTATAAAGTCAAAGAAAAAAATCACAGGCATTCATATCCCCCTCTTGTACCAAGCAAAGACCCTTTAAATTTTGCATGCCCCCAAAAAATTAAAAAAAGGGCCCAAAGGGAGTATTTTTTGAACCCCATTTACTTGAAAAAGGAACCCTTTTACTATCCCTGTCCCCGGGGAACCAAATGAACCCCTTTTTCCTATCTGACCCACCCGATTTTTAAAAAGTGCCGGAAAAAAGGGGTCTTTTAAAAACCCCCATTTTAGTTTTTAATGGACCTTGACATATCTGCCTTGGGCCGCAGTATGCCATTAAACTTCCGAACCCCCCAGATTTAAAAAGTGCCCGGAAAAAGGAAGGGCCTTTGGGAAACCCCCTTTGTTGAACGGGACATTTTATTTTACCTGTCCTGGACCACAGCATGAGCCCCCCCCCAACCCGCAAGACGCCCCCAAATTTAAAAAAATGCCAAAAAAGGAGTCTTTTAACCACCATTTTGTTGAGGCCCGGCATTGACCCAAAAACCCCCCTCCTGGGGCCCAACAAGGCCCCAAAACCATGACCCCCAGATTTAAAAAAATTTCCGGGAAAAAAAGGATTTTTTGAACCACCATTTTTTTTGAACTGGGCATTTTACTTAACCTGGGCCTGGACGCAGAAAAACCCTTAAAACCTGTCTGACCCACAATTTAAAGTGCAGGAAAAAGGAATCTTTTTAAACCCCCATTTTTGTTTTTTTTGAAAATAAAATTTTCCACATATGACCCCCAAACCCGTCCGAAACCCCGATTAAAAAAACTGGAAAAAAAAGTCCTTAGAAAACCCCTTTTTATTTTAACCCGGAAAATTTTACTGCCCTTTCCCGGAACCGCGATGCAGGGGTTTCATTTAAACCCCTGAAGAACAATTTGGCCCAAGCTGTTCGTTACTGAGAATTTAAGGGCCCTGACCCGCCCATGGGCCCGGGGCCCAATGGGTTTTTTGCAAAATGATGATCCGCTGGGTTCGTGTTGTCGCCGGCACTGGAAGGAGCCCTTCTCCGGGACCTCTACCTCCATGTTCTACACCCCCTTTGCTCACTTTCCACCTGCATTTTTGTCCATGTTCAGAAAGATAAAAAAAATTTTTACGGTTTGGAAGAGTTTTTGAAAGTTCCCTTTTTAAAAACGGCAAAAACCCCAGCTATTCTTAAATCCCCCTAATTTTCCCACAAACCCAAATAGGATTTGAAACTTTAAATGTTTTTTGCGAAAACCTTAAAAAAGCGGGTCTGGTGGAAGAACCCCTAAGGCAAAATCAACAGTGCTCTTCCCTTTAGTCCCCGGATTTTTTCCAAGTCCCGTAGTAAAAAAGGGAATTTATGTTTTCAACAAAATATCACACAAAATGCGCTATTTTTGGGGGGGGGCCCAAAATGAGATTCAAGAGCGCAATAAAACTATTTAAGTTAAACGAATGGGGAAAAATTTCGTTTTTTTTCAGCAATGACAAAACGAGAACAGTTTTTAAAAAATTTTTTTTTTAAACAAATTGTCCCAAAAACATGGCAAATTTTAAAAAAACCCAAGGGCCCGGCCCCCAAAAGTGCAAAACAGCTATTTTTAAAATTTTTACAATAAAAAAAATTGGGGGTTTTTTGCACCCTTTTAAAACACCAAAAGTGAAGGAAAAATTTTTGTATCCAAAAAATTTTAAATTTCAAGGTTTCTTTTTAAAGAAACTGGGGTGAACCCAAAATGCAAAAAAGCTATTTAAAATTTTTACGGATAAGAAAAAGGGGGGTTTTTGTACCAATGGGAAAAACACCCGCAATTACTAGGAAATTTTCCCTTTTTTCCCAATTTTTTGTTTCAAGGGTGGGTCTTTGAACAAAAAATGGGCTGCGCCCAAAATGAAAAAAAACCCAATTAAATTGTGTACGGGTAATAAAAAGGGGGGTTTTGCACCCATAAAATACAACAGCAATTCTAGCAATTTTCTGTATCCTAATTTAAGTAAAAGGGGGGGTTCTTTTTTAACCAAAATTTGGCCCCCGCCAAATTGGGAAAAAAAAAAATTAAATTTTGTAGGATAATAAAAGGTGGGTTTTTGGACCTTAAAGAAATACAAAAGCAATTTTTAAAACAAATTTCTGTTTCGTAATTAAAAATACAAAATGGGTCTTTTTAACAAAACGGGGTGGGGCCAAAATTTAAAAGAAAACTTTAAATTAAAATTTTTGTACAGATAATAAAAAGGGGGGTTTTTTCACCAATTTAAATACACCCCATTTACTAGAAAAGTTCTGAATCCTAATGTAAGTTAAAAAAAAAAGTTGGGTTTTTTGAACAAAATGGGCTGCAAAAACTGAAAAAAAAAAAAAAAATTTAAAAGTGTACGGGTAAAAAAAGGTTTTTTTTTTTTTCACCTATGGGCATACCCTCTGCAGTGACTAAAAATTTTTTTTCCTAATTTTTAAGTACAAAAATGGGGGCTTTTTAAAAAAAAACTGGGTGCACAAAATTTAAAAAAAAAAAATACTTTAAATTTGTTTTACGGAAAAATAAAAAGGTTTTGGGTTTTTCACCTATGACAAACCCTGCAAGTGACAAAGAAGTTTTTGTTTTCCTTTTTGTGTACAAGGTGGGTTTTTTTGAATTTTAAAAATGGGGGGTGCCAAAAGGAAAAAAAAAAAAAATACTTAAAAATTGTTTACGGAAAATAAAAAAGGTTTTTTTTTGCACCTATGACATAAACCTGCAGTGGCAAAAAAAGTTTGTATCCCATTTAAAAATAAAAAGGTGGGGCTTTGAACAAAATGGGGTGCGCCAAAGTGAAAAAAAAACCAATTTAAAATTTTGGGCGGATTAAAAAAAGGGGGGTTTTGCACAAATAAAATACAACACAATTTCTAACAAATTTCTGTATCCCAATTTAAAAATACAAGGTGGGTCTTTTTTAAACCAAAAAGGCCCCGGGCCCAAAATGAAAAAAACCCAAAAAAAATTTTGTAAAGGATAAAAAAAGGTGGGGGTTTTTCCCCCTATGAAAAACAAAAACAAATTTCCCGCAAATTTTTTTATTTTTAATTTAAGTCCCAAAATGGGTCCTTTTAACAAAATGGGGTGCACCAAAGTGAAAGAAACATAAAAAAAATTGTGTACAAGTAATTTAAAAGGTGGGTTTTTTTCACAATTTAAATACACTGCCGGGGACTAGAAAAAAATTCTTTATCCTAATGTAAATTTAAGTTGGTTTTTTTGAACAAAAATGGGCTGCACAAAAAATGAAAAAAAAAAAAATAATTAAAAAGTTGGGACGGTTTAAAAAAAGGTTTTTTTTTTCCAAACCCATGACAACATCGCATGACTAGAAAAGTTCTGTATCCTATTTTTTAAGTAATAGGTGGGGGCCCCTTTTTAAAAAAAAACTGGGCTTTCACAAAAGGGGAAAAAAAAAAAAACTTTTTGGTTCGGTAATTTAAAAGGGGGGGTTTTTTGCACCTATGAAAATTCAAACCCGCGGCTGAATAAGATTCGTTCCCATTTTAAGTACAAAGGGGGGATCTTTGAATAAAACTGGGCTGCACAAAAGTGAAAAAAAACCTACTTAAATCGTGTAAAGGTTTTTTAAAAAGGGGGTTTTTTCACCCATTACATACACCCGCCCGTGACTAGAAAAGTTCTGGGTTTTTATTGTAATTAAAGGGGGGTTTTGGGAAAAAAAACTGGGCTGCACAAAATACAAGGTAATATTTCACCCAAAAAAATGGTTTTTAAAAATGGTAAAAAAAAAAAAAATTTCAAAAGCAGGTTCCAAAACAGGTTGGGAAGTACAATTTACACTCTCCCTTTTTAAAAACCTTTTCCTGCTGCCTGCCTGCCTGCCCGTCGGTGTGTGTTTGGGCCCCCCCCCCCCCCAACCCCTTTCCCCCCGCAGTGTACTTTCGCTAGATGTTCTTTAAAAATTTTTCCCTAAAATAATAATAACTGAAATTCTCTATCTACCTATTTTCTTTGTTCCAGAAAAAGCTTTGTTGTCCCCCTGTGAAAAAAGAGAACTGTGGCGGTAGCTTATTGAGGAGAAAGTGACACACTTCCCCGCCTTTGAGGGCACCCGGGGGGACCACGATGGGGAAAAAGGGAAAGGGCTGTTCTATGTAAAAAGGGTCATGTGATTTTTTTCCCGCCCAAAGACAACCCTACACATCAAGTATAAGTCGAACCCTGTCATGCTCTAACTGGGTTTGGGCCCCAAAAAGACAGGAAAACGCTTTTAAAATGGCACGATTGTAATAATTAAAGCGCAGATTCTCACCTGAAATTTTCCGGGGGTGATCGGAAAATTCCCGGGTCAACCTAAAAACCGTGGGCCCATTTTTAAATTTGTTGATTTTTTAAACGCTCCCCAAACTAAAGGGAAATAAATACGTAAATTTTATTTAAAACCCCTTTTTCTTTGGCCTAGTGGAATTCTTTTAAAATTTTTTAAAAGACCCGTCACTAGTAATGACCCGGAAGTGCAGCGGCTGTGGTAGAAAACCCCCCCAAAAAAATACAACTAACAAAACCCTTTAACCCCCAAAAAAAGGGGTTAAACACAGTTCAGCTCAAAATTTTTCGCCCCAAACATTTTGAATTGTAATTATGTGAGCAGAGCCATTAACCTTTGTTTTAAAAAAAAATGCCACCCGGTGGTGCAATTGGTTGTTTTGTTTCATAAGAACAATCCCAGCTATCCAAGACAGCACCAACAAGAAAGTGTGGGAAAAGCAGGTCGGAATTGACTTGCTATTAAAAGTAATTTCCAAGGGAAGAGCAGCGGTGGGCAACATTAGAAAGGTGCTTGCAGTTTTAGAGAGAGTCCGACACAAACCATTGCCAGGAGAGCAGCCGGTTCTTGTGGCATTGGATGCAGAAAAGGCCTTCGATAACGTGCGCTGGGATTGGTTGTGGTTTGTCCTGGACTCCATGGGAATCACGGGGTCGTTTAGGTCTTTTTTATCAGCAATCTATGATTCACCCACAGCCCAAATCCACACTCCAAGTAAGTAAATAAATGGTTCTGCACACCAAATATGAAAACGAAAGTGGGTGCTGTATTAAGTGGAAGAAGACTAAAAAGTCTATGTCTCATATATATATGTAAATCCACCGCACACCAAAGGGATGAAATTTAAAGGGTATTTATTTACAATCAGCCAAAAAAAAGATGTATTGAATTTGCACTATTTTGTACAAAATATTATAATGTAAAACATAACAGTTTTACATAATATCCCGTTTTATAGGGTATTAATAAAAATAAAAGCGAACTGAATGATGTCTGTTTTAAGTACGACGTTTGGGGCTCATTGAGCCTTTATAAAGAGACATCTGTAAAGATAAATGAATAGATGTAAATATACAAACACATTGAAAGACAGCAATAAACATATCAAGGTAGGGGAAAGAGAGGGGGGGGGGGGGGAAAAAAAAAAAGGAAGAAGAAAAAAGAGGGAAAAAAAGGTGTATAGAAGTAAGAAAGCCTAATTAAATGCCGAACATGGATAAGGAGATACATATGGCTTACCTAAATAAACAGGGGAGCAAAAAACCTGGAAATATGCCCAAAATAATATGAAATTTTGAACTATGGAGGAAACAAAAAAAAGTCCATAAGTAAGTCTATAAGTAAGATCCATGAGTAGTTGTCTAAAAATAAGAAAAGAAACATACCGCCATATGGAAGAAAGCTGAAGCGGAGTTCCCAGTCCGCATAAACAGGGGTCTGTCTTTGTATAGAGGCTGTGAGAGAATAAAGTGGTATGAGGTAAACTAATGAAACCAGACCTCATAAAAGGACCCTAAACGAGTAAGGATGGCGTACCTGGATGGCTGGAGAGAGGACTATACGTCCGGAGAGATGGAGAAATGTCCGGCGACTAACCCGTGCGCGGGACGCCTGAAATAGGCGCCCGCGCATGCGCGGGAGCCGCCAGGTCAGTGAAGCCATATAGTGTAGTAAGGGCAATGACTGAGCATGCGTGAGTCGCGGAGTAGCGGCCGCGCAGGCGCAGAAGAAACACGGCATGTAAAGCTATGCCGGCTGGGGAAGTAAGAGCTAATGTGTATGTAGATTGCGTTATGACAGCAATACATACGCAGAGGCGGTATACATAAAGAAAACGGAAGATGGACAGAGGGATAGAAAAGGAGAAAAAGAAAAATATATTAATAGAAGAAAAATATGGAAAATATAAAATAGATTAATGAAGGTGAATCTAGAGAAAAAAAGGAGGATAAAAGCGAAGAGGATAGAAGAGGAGTACATAATGTCCGTAGAGGAGGAAAACCGGAGTAGAGATATTTGATAAACATCAAAAGGGAGGAACGGGGAAGGAAAATTACCAGGTAGAGTAGTAACATCATTTGAGCTAAAAAGCAAACAAAGAAATACAATAAATATAAACATAAAAAATAAAGTATAAGGTAGACATAAATACATATATACAAAAATAAATATATGTATATATATATACACATATATATATATGTGTATATATACACATATATACATAAAAAGCTACAGGACCATGGCAAAATAGTAACTAAGTAATGAGCAGAAGTTACATTCAAATTTCTTAGACCTTAATATCGTATTCCCGGTTTAAACCATTAGGTTCTAGTGTGTTGAGTGTGTGAATCCAGAACCGTTCCCGTTTTAGGAGAATGGCTGTACGATCGCCACCACGGCGTGGCATAGGGATCTGCTCTATAATCTGAAAACACAACTGTGCTGGTTGATGATTAAAATTACAGAAGTGTGCTGGTATAGAGAGCAATGTCTCTTTACACCGTATAGTCGATTTATGTTTAGAAATTCTATTCTAGATGGGTTGTGATGTTTGGCCAACGTATCCCAGGCCGCAGGGGCACTTAATGAGATATATCACAAAATTGGATAAACAGGTATAGAAACCCTTGATGAGAAAACGTTTACTTGTTTGTGGATGCGTGAAAAATTCACCCTTAATTACCGAAGAGCATTGTGCACATCCCAAGCATGGGAAGGTGCCTTTTCTAGTGGAAGTGAAATTCATCTGTCTAGTTACTGGTCTTGAGGATCCTATATCTGCTTTAACCAGATAATCACGTAGATTCCTCTCTCTTTTAAAACACTGTAACGGTAGGTTCTGGAATTCGGCTATCTGAGGATAGGAACGTCTAAGGACAGTCCAATGTTTTTTAATCACGTTATGTATTTTAAACGTGAAAGGATGGTATTTTAAAACTAAAGGAATACGTGGTCCTGTATTCTTATTCTTACGTCTTGAATAGTTAGAGTCAGTCCGAGTGTCAATGTTATGTATCTGACGTAACAAATGTAACGGATAACCTCGTTCCTGAAAGCGATTGGTCATTTCTTGTAGTCGTGTATTACAGGCTTCTGGATTTTGCACTATACGACGTATGCGGTTGGATTGGGAAATGGGTAGCGACTTCTTTGTATTAGGTGCATGGTTGCTGCTGTAGTGCAGTAAGCTGTTACGGTCCGTGGGTTTCCTATATAGATCTGAGGTCAAGTATCCCGTAGGGTCAGAGGAGATAGAAGTATCCAGGAAGTGTATAGTTTCGGTGCTGTAGTGGATAGTAAACTTAAGATCGGGAAGAACAGAATTGATGTGATCGTGAAATTCTAGAAGAGAGGATGTGGGGCCTAGCCAAATACAGAATATGTCATCGATGTAACGGAGCCAGATTTTGGAGTGAGCCATAAATAATGGATGGGAATAAACGTGATGCAATTCGAAAATGGCCATAAAGATGTTAGCATACGGAGGTGCTACATTGCTGCCCATGGCAGTGCCCTTCTTCTGTATGTAATATTGGGGCCCCCCAGAGAAAATAGTTGTTATAGAGGGAAACCCGAGTAAGAAGATCTGACAAAATTGTTTAGCATTAGAGTCGAATGTATTTAAGTCTAGAAATTCATCAACAGCCTTTACACCCAAATTTAATGATCAATTGAGGTGTACAGGCTTACAACATCCCATGTTACCAAAATGTGTGGAATAGGAAGAGGTGAAATAAATCTAATCCTTTTCAAAAAATCTCCCATGTATAGGATAAAAGATGGAGTTTTCTTAACTAAAGGTGTTAATATTTTTTCAAGAAAAATAGATAGAGGAGATAAGATGGAGTCAGTGGATGCCACTATAGGGCGTCCCGGAGGCTTAATGAGATCCTTATGGATTTTGGGCAAAACATAAAAAACGGGTGTGATTGGATAGTGATTGGTTAAAAAATCCACTGTACGGGTGTCAATAATATTTAGAGAGGCATAGTGCTGTAGGGTGGTTTTAATTGATGTACCAATTTTATACATGGGGTTCTGGTCGACTGGTTTATTTCGTTCAGCATCAGACAATTGTCTGTGTATCTCAAACCAGATACATTATTCTGTCCCAAAAACCCCGATGGCACCCCCTTGTCTGCTGGTTTAATAATGATATCCCTGGACTTACAGAGATCGTTAAGGGCCCGGAATTCGGATGGAGATAAATTAGAACGATATTTGAACTCTCGTTGACCCTGCTCAGATAACATGGGAGTAATATCTTGTTGTACAAGATTAATATACGTCTCCACTGGGTGGTGATTGGTTGGTGGATTATAACTAGATTTAAGTCTTAGGTTAAAGTTAGAGATGGAGAATGTTGGTGGGGAGGGAGAGTCTTGTGTATTCTGTATTGGTGTACCATCTGGTATCCCAGTGAAGTGGACTTTTAGACGTAACTGTCTAAAAAATCGTTGTAAGTCCTCTTTTAGGGTGAAAGTGTCTACAGAGGATGTGGGACAGAAGGATAAGCCTTTACTTAAAATGGACATTTCTAGTGGGGAGAGGTTGCGGGAGGATAAATTGAACACAAGTTGTGTCTCACCTGGGAGCGTGTCTGTATGCGTGTTGGATGTCCTCCGCACAAATCCACACTCCAGGCTTCCTCTCACCAAAAATTTCCTTACAGAAGGGAACAAGACAGGAATGCTCATTATCTCCCCTCCTTTTTAACCTGGCCCTGGAGCCTCTCGCGATACTGCTAGAAGACTCCGATCTTTTCTCAGGGATCCGGCTGGGAAACATGGAGGTGAAGACGGCCTTATTTGCTGACGACCTTATACTATTCATGTCCGATCCCCTGGCCCAGCTCCCCAAGGTTATAGACACTATTTCGGCAATTTATCAGGATACAGGGTAAACGTGTCCAAAAGGGAGTTAATAGAAATTGGCCACAAATTGTCACATCCGCGCTGGGATGGCCTGGACTTGGGTATAACCCGGGTTTCAGAATACATAACCTACTTAGGCATCAAAATAGCCGGACCCCAGACTCTGTGTATGAATTAAATATCCCTCCTCTCATTAACAAAATATCTCAGGATCTCAAGCGCTGGACCCCATTACCGCTGTCACTTGTAGGTCGATGTCACGCTATAAAGATGACATGCTTCCCAAAACTACTGTATCCCCTACAGACCCTACCTTTCCTGCTCAAACATACGGATATCAATAAAATCAACTTCTGCTTTTCCAGTTTTATTTGGGCAAGGAAAAAGCCCCGGATTGCCTTGCACGAATTAATATTACCAATCAAGGCGGGGGGACTAAATCTGCCAGATGTCAGAGGATATAATTTGGCCTGTCTGGCCAGACACATGATAGACTGTGTCTAGGGGTCCTCTCGCTTCTGTAATTGGGAGCTGGAGAGGGAGCTGTAGCTCCCTTGGCATCCGCAAGTACTACTACATACTAAATACCCCAAGTTACCATCTTTAATCAAGCTCTCCCCCTTGTTTAGAGATACTATACTTGCCTGGAAAGAGCTAAGGAAAAGATTAGGCCTCTCATTCACTCTCTCTAAGAATATGCCCATTTGGGACCACCCTGAATTCCCCCTGGGCCAAAGTAATCCAATGTTCAGAAAATGGAGGGAGAGTTGAGGCATATACAATCTCAGAGGTGGCTAAAACCCTCAGAGATGTTGGAGAAATTCTCTCTGCCTGGATCCCATCTTTTGGCCGCTTACCAGCTATTTTATTTCTGCAGTGGGAGGTTAAAAGATGTCTCCAAAGAGACCATCCCGAATGATTTTGACATGTTTGTCGCTAATCATAGGCAATCCTGCCGGCTCTCGGGACTTTACTCCGACATGAGAGGATGATGTAAAAAACGAATATCCTCTCAGGCATTTCACTATTGGCACCGCCGCTTGGGAAACGACCAGGTCCCGGGTCTGATCTCACAGGGCTTGATGGCCATTCACAAGCACATAATTTGCGAGACATGGCGAGAAACCTATTTTAAAATAATACATAGTGCTATTTATGCTTTTAATATCCCGCCTTCTCCAAACTTCCCAAATAGATTACAGCAATGCCCCAAATGTGGCACACACAAAGCGGATCTTTGGCATGGCCTGTGGGAATGTAGTTACACACAGTCCTTCTGGGATACCATCATCGCATATATCCAACTCCACTATGGGTTTGCATTAGAGAAACAATACGAACTCCTGATTTTCCACTGTCCTAGGCCCCCGGAGGTGGACGAGGGAGGCACCTCTGAGGAAGGGGCACACCCCCCAAAATACCCGGGGACAATCCATATTATGCTATTGGCAGCGGAAATGTGCCTGTTGCAGCTGTGGCTGAAGCCCTCTCTCCCGCCCACTTCTGGGGTAATAAAACAACTAGAAGACTATCTCATAGCAGACAAAATGGAGACTGAAGGTTGAAGGGAGGCTCGTACCACTGGGTTTTTCAAACGCTGGAGAGCCTTTATAGAATCACACTACTCTGACAGGGAGATCGGAGGTCTCATGCAAACATTCAAGTTCACCGCCTGGTACTGCAAGGAGGGGATCTGTGGCACTTTGGGGAGACTACAGGTATGAGGGAAGGTATTGCTATCTATCATTTGCTATCTTTAGTAAAGAAAGATGTTATTACTTCTGTGCATTGTTGTGTGGACACATGTGCATACTGTTGGGTTTTATGTGTTCTTCTTCCCGGGGGGGGGTTTTTGTTTTTTTTTTGGGGGGGGGGGGTGTGTTTTTTTTTTTGGGGGTTTTTTTTTTTTTTTTTGGATTAATTTTTTTTTTTGGGGGGGGTTTTTTGAGGGTTTTTAAAAAATTTTTTTTTGGTTTTTTAAAGGAAAAAATTTTTTTTTTTTTAAAAAATTTTTTTTTTAAATTTTTGGGGTTTTTTTTTTTTTTGGGGGGGGAAAAAAATTTTTTGGGGTTTTTTGGGGGGGGTCGGGATTGGGGGGGGGGTTTTTTTTTTTTTTCCCCCTTTTTAATTTTTTTTTTTTTTTAAAAAAAAAATTTTTTTTTTTTTTGGGGGTTCCCCCCGGGGGGGGGGAAAATTTTTGGGGGGGCCCCCCGGGGGGGGGTTTTTTTTTTGGGGGGGGGGGTTTTTGTGGGGTTTTGGGGGTTTTTTTTGGGGGGGGGGGGGGGTTTTTTTTGTTTGGGGGGGGTTTTGTGGTTTTGGGGGTTTTAAAGGGGGTTTTGGGGGGGGGTTTTTTTTTTGGGGGGGGGGTTTTTTTTTAAAGGGGCCTTTTTGAAAAAAATTTTTTTGGGGGGGGGGTTTTTTTTTGGGGGTTTGGGGGTTTCTTTTTGAAAAAGGGGGGTTTTTATTTTTTTTTGGGGTTTTTTTGGGGGGTTGGGGGGGGGGTTTTTGGGGGGGTTTTTGGTTTTTTTTGGGGGGTTTTTTGGGTTTGGGGGTTTTTTGGGGGGGGGGTTTTTTGGGGGGGTTTTTTTTTGGGGGGGGGGGGTTTTTTTTTTTTTTTTTTTTTTTAAAAAAAAAGGGGTTTTTGTTGGGGGGGGGGGGTTTTTTTTTTTTTGGGGGGGGGGGTTTTTTAGTTTTGGGTTGGGGGGGGGAGGGGGGGTTTTTTGGGGGTTTTTAAAGGGGGGGTTTTTTTTTTTTTTTTGGGGGGTTTTTTTTTTTTAATTTTAAAAATTTATTTTTTTTTTTAAAAAAAAAAAATTTTTATTTTTTAAAAAAAAAATTTAAAAATTTTAAAATTGAAAAAATTTGTTTTTTGGGGTTTTTTTTTTTTTTTAAAAATTTTTGTTTTTTTTTTTAAAAAGGAAAAAAAAATTTTTTTTTAAAAAAATTTTTTGGGTTTTTTTTAAAATTTAAATTAGGTTTTTTTTTTTTTTAAAAATTAATTTTTTGGGTTTTAAAAAAAAACAAAAAAAAAAAAATTTTTAAAATTTAAAAAAAATTTTTAAAAAAGGGGAAATTTTTAAATTTAAAAAAAAAAATTTTTTTTTTTTAAAAAACCATTTTTTTAAGATTTTTTTTTTAAATTTTTCCCTTTTTTTTAAAAAAAAATTTTTTTTTTTAAGAATTTTAAAAAATTTTTTTTTTTTAAAACCCCCCAAAAAAAAAATTTTTTAAAAAACCCTTAACCCCCCTTTTAAGAAAAAAAAGGGCCCCCCCAAAAATTAATTTTTAAAAATTTTTTTTTTTTTAAAATTTTTTTAATTTTTTTTAAAAAAAAAAATTTTTTGGGGGTTTTTATTTAAAAATTTTAAAAAAATTTTTTTTCCCCGGGGTTGGTTTTTTTTTAAAAAAATTTTGGGGGGGGGAAAAAAAAAACCCCCAAAAAAAACCCCCCCAAAACCCCGGGGTTTTTTTTCCCCCCGGGGGGGTTCCGGTTTTTTTCCCGGGGAAAAGGGGGGGTTTTTTTTAAAACCCCAAAAGGGGGGAAAAATTTTTTTTTCCCCCCCCAAAAAACCCCTTTTCCCCCCCAAAATTTTTTTTTGGGGGGGGCCCCCCCCTTTTTTTTAAAGGTTTTTTGGGGAACCCCAAATTTTTTTTCAGGGGGTTTTTTCCCCTTTTTTTTTCCCCGGGGGATTTTTGGGGTTTTCTTTTTTGGGGGGGGGGGGGTTTTTTTTGGGGTTTTTTTTTTCCAAAAAAATTTTTAAAAAAAATTTTTTAAAAAAGGGGGAAAAAGGGGGGTTTTTTTGGGAAAGGGAGGGGGGGGGGCGGAAAAAACCCCAAAAAAAGGGGGGGAAAAAAATTTTTCCCCCAAAAAAAAAAAAACCCCTTTTTTTTTTTTTTTTTTTTTTAAAAAAAAAAGGGTTTTTTTGGGGGTTTTTTTTCCCCCCCTTTTTTGGGGGTTTAAAAACCCCCGGGGGTTTTCCCCCCGGGGGTTTTTCCCCGGGGAAAAAAATTTTTGGGGGAAAAAACCCCACCCCCCCTTTTTTAAAAATTGGAAAAAAAAATTTTTTTTTTTTAAAATTGGAAAAAAAAAAACCCCTCCTTTTTTAAAAAAAAAAAAAAAAAAAAAAAAATTTTAAAAATTTTGGGAAAAAAAAATTTTTGGGGGGAAAATTTTCGGTTTTAGGGGGAAAAAAAAATAAAATTTTTTTTTTTTAAAATTTTTTTTTTCACAAAAAAAAAGGTTTTTAGGACCCCAAAAATTTTTTACTAACTTAAAGTTAAAGTGTCACGAGGAAAAAAATCTCTGATTCACATGGATAGGTAAAAAGGTTTAAAAAGTTTTTTCAAATAAAATGACACTGGCGATTTCAAAAATATTTGGGTGTGTCAGGGGAAAGGCCCAAAAAATGGCTGGGCCTTAAATGCGTTAAAATTTCTACAGATTTGTTTTTCCCTTTCTTACAAGCCCCAAGTTTCCTGCCCTTTAAAAAAAGTAGCCCTTTAGCACCCGGCCAAAGTCGCTCTTTTTTTGGTGATTTTTGCAATTTAAAATTGTTTTTGCTTTTCCATTAAAGGGATCCCCCTCATCTGCACTATCTTATTTACTAAATGAGGTGTACACAGGGATTTAGTGTAGTCTTTGTCCCAAAATTTTCCCCGTATTCCCTTTTTCCTTTTCCCTTGCTTCAAAAATTTAAAACAATTTTGTATCATAGTTTATTGGCAAGTTGGTTTTTCCTTATTTTTATTTTTAATTTAAAAATGTAATTTTTTTTTTTACAGTTTAATTGAGTAATAAATATATATAAAATTACATTTTAGGTAAATTTTCTACAATAAATTTTGAAATGGTTTTTATTGGTTATAGGTATTTTGTTTATCTTTTAAGCTTTATTTATTTAAAAAATTTTTTTTTATGGGTTTTTTACTAAAAAAGGGTTATTACATTTTTTTTTTTTTAAAAAAAATTTTTAAAATATTTGATTGAATTTTTTTTTTCCCCGTAAAAGGGAAAAGCGAGAGATATGGAAAATTTTTAAACTTAAAATTTTAGATTTTAAATTTTTAAAACTTTCCAAAATTTTTTTAAAAGGGGGGGTATTCCAACAACCACCAATTTTTTTTCCCAAATGTCCTTGTCAACTGCCTGAAAACCCAAATTTTTTTAAAAAATAGCAACCAATTCTTTATAAAAGTTGTGTTTCAGGGGGCACAAATTTACCCCCTGGGGGGGGTATAAAATTTCTACAGGGGAAATATTTGCCCCCCCTATTACAGGGGGCGGTTTAAACCCCCTTCTAGGGGCATACTACCCACCCCATATACATGGGGTTGTAAACCTACTCATCTACAGGGTGCTGTTTACCTACCTATATACAGGGGAATGTATACCTACCTACTAATTACAGGAGGCTGTATAGCTACCTACAGGGGTCCTATATACCTACCTATCTACAGGTGGCTGTATACCTACCTATAGGTGGCATATATACCTACCATACCTACCATCTGCAGGGGCTGTATACATACTTATCAACTTACAGGGGACATATAAACCTACCTATCTATAAGGTGCTGTATACCTAACAACCTACTGGGGGCCTTTAGACAGTTGAAACCAGAATTTTACATACACTATATAAAAAGACACATATGCATGTTTATCTCACATGAAATTAAAAAAAAACTTTATTCATTTAAGGTCAATTAGGATTTCCAAAATTATTTATATTTGCCAAATACCAGAATAATGATAGAGAGACATTTTTACGGCATTTTTATTACTTTCTACAAAGTGAAAAGTTTCCATACACTAGGATTGCTATGCCTTTAAACAATTTGGGATAGCCCATATGATGATGTCATGTCTTTGGAAGTTTCTGATAGGTTTATTGGAAACATCTGAGTTAATTAGAGACACACCTGTGGATGTATTTTAAAGCATACCTGGAACACACTGCTTCTGTGTGTAACATCAAGGGAAAGTCTAAAGAAATGAGCCAAAATATCAGGAAGAGATTTGTGGACTTGCATAAATCTGGATCATCCTTGGTTGCGATTTCCAGATGCCTGAAGGTGCCTTGTTCATCTGTACAAACAATTATATGCAAGTACAAACAAGATGGGAATGTCCAGCCATCAAACCGCTCAGGAAGGAGATGGTTTTTGTCTCTCAGAGAAGGACATGCTTTGATCTGACATGTGCATATCAATCCAAAAACAAAATCAAAAGATCTTGTGAGGATGTTGACAGAAGCTGGTAAGATTGTGTCATTATACACAGTGAAACAAGTACTGTATCAACATGGCTGAAAGGTCCTGCTGCCAGGAAGAAGCCATTACTCCAAAAGAAACATTTAAAAGCCAGATTAATGTTTGCAAATGCACAGAAGAACAAAGACCTACATTTTTGGACACATGTCCTGTGGTCTGATGAAACGAAAATTGAGATGTTTGGCCATAATGACCATCTTTATGTTTGGAGAAAAAAGGGAGAAGCTTGGAAGACTGAGAATACCATCCCAACTGCGAAACAGGGGAGTGGCAGGATCATGTTGTGGGGTTGTTTTGCTGCAGGAGGGACTGGTTCATTTCACAAAATAGATGGCAACATGAGGAAAGAAGATTTTGTGGCAATACTGAAGCAACATCTCAAGACATCAGCCAGGAAGTTAAAGCATGGGCGGAAATGGGTCTTCCAAATGGATAAAAACCTGAAACATACTGCCATACATATTTGGCAAATATAAATAATTTTGGTAATCCTAATTGACCTAAAATGGAAAAACATACATATTTGTCTTTTTATATAGTGTATGTAAACTTCTGGTTTCAACTATACATATCTAATATTACCACCATAAGGGTATATTCAGATGGTGTAATTGAGGGGTATATTTTGGCACGTAATTGCACTTAAATTTTCCCAAAATGCGGCACATAATTACGGTAATTCATAGCTCTCATAGAGAGCACTGGCCAGCGTGGACCTCTAAAACACCCGCGTATTGCGGCGCATACAATACTTGCTGCAATACGCCATTTGAACACACCCTAAGTGTGAAGCGTTTTTTTATGCTTTTTTTGTGCATACATTTACAACATCAATTGCTGTGCCATGCGGCACCAAAAACGCATCAAGAAACGGAACAAAAACGGACCCAAAAACGCTCTTTTTTTGGTACTTTTTCGGGTGTTTTTATCTACTGCTAGTGTACACAAATTTCTCTAAGTTACTGACCATCTCTCCCTACTCTTTCTCTTATCTCATTGCCCCAAGCTGCTGTCAGACCTTGATTAGACACTCCCTGCTGAGTGTTATCTCTAGCACAGAAGCTTGTATACTTAAGTTAATGACACTTTTTAACCTTTAAAGCTCTGTAGTTTTTTGCTGTATAGATTGTAAACATTAATCACAGAACAAAAGAAAATCCCTGAAATTAAATATTTGTCATAGAGAAAGCTTTTAGTGAGAGAGAAAAACTTACTTGCTGCCAAGACACACTGTAAGCTGTTGAATGACTTTATCTTTGCTATAAATACACAGATACAGTGCCTTGCGAAAGTATTTGGCCCCCTTGAACTTTTCAACCTTTTGCCACATTTCAGGCTTCAAACATAAAGATATAAAATTTTTAATTTTTTTTGTGAAGAATCAACAACAGGTGGGACACAATTGTGAAGTGGAATGAAATTTATTGGAAATTTTAAACTTTTGTAAAAATAAAAAGCTGAAAAGTGGGGTGTGCAAAATTATTCAGCCCCTTTAAGTTAATACTTTGTAGCACTACCTTTTGCTGCGATTACAGTTGTGTCAAAGTTTAAACGAGACTTTTTATGGATATCTTTGAGAAATGGCTTTCTTCTTGCCACTCTTCCATAAAGGCCAGATTTGTGCAGTGTACGACTGATTGTTGTCTTATGGACAGATTCTCCCACCTCAGTTGTAGATCTCTGGAGTTCATCCAGAGTGATCATGGGCCTCTTGGCTGCATCTCTGATCAGTCTTCTCCTTGTTTGAAATGAAAGTTTAGAGGGACGGCCAGGTCTTGGTAGATTTGTAGTCGTCTGATACTCCTTCCATTTCAATTTGATCGCTTGCACAGTGCTCCTTGGGATGTTTAAAGCATAGGAACTCTTTTTGTATCCAAATCTGGCTTTAAACTTCTCCACAACAGTATCACAGACATGCCTGGGGTGTTCCTTGGTCTTCATGAGGCTCTCTGCGCTTCAAACAGAACCCTGAGACTATCACAGAGCAGGTGCATTTATACGGAGACTTGATTACACACAGGTGGATTATATTTATCATCATCAGTCATTTAGGACAACATTGGATAATTCAGAGATCCTCACTGAACTTCTGGAGTGAGTTTGTTGCACTGAAAGTAAAGCGGCCGAATAATATTGCACGCCCCACTTTTCAGTTTTTTATTTGTTACAAAAGTTTAAAATATCCCAAAAATTTGTTCCACTTCACAATTATGTCCCACTTGTTGTTGATTCTTCACAAAAAAATTAAAATTTCATATCTTTATGTTTGAAGCCTGAAATGTGGCAAACGGTTGAAAAGTTCAAGGGGGCCGAATACTTTCGTAAGGCACTGTATGTGATCTGCAGACCTGACAGGACGACACAAAGCTTCTCTCTGGTATAAAGGGTTAAATATTTTCTCAGTAGAAAGATAAGATCAGAGAGTGAGATGCAATCTTCATCCTTCTGATAAGACATAGCAGGGAGTGATGTCACCGGCCTGGCCACTGCTAGAGGAGAGAGAGATGGTCAGTAACCTGAGGAAGCTTGTGTAAAAAATCAGAAGATAAGAACTGCTCTATCTCTGAAAAGAAGCAAAATCAGAATAGCAGTGTATTTAATAATATTCTTCATTGACCTTTGCCTACATATTTATAGCTAATCAATGAGATGTGATTATCCCTTTTAGCCTTGTTCACATCTGCATTGGTTTCATTGTAGAAGCAGGAAAATGGGATTTAAATACTCTTTGATTTTATTCGGTGTAGTTTGTGCTCAGTTGTTGTCAGATCATCTCCATCCCATGAGGTTACTATTTTTTTTCCAGAATTTTTTTTCCCAGTAGAAGGTAGAAAGGTAATCATTTTTATTATATCTGCATATTTTATTTTTTATCAAAGAATTAATTTTTTTTAGGTTTTTATTTCTTTTTCTCTGCTAGCTACTTGTTTTTTAGGGGAAAATAAAGGTACATCTTATAGTCCGCTGCACTCCAGCTGCACTCTGCCCAAGATAGTACTGTGAGGCGGCTAGCAACTGTTCACTACAGCTGGCAGCCGCCGCTAACAGCAGGGATGGAGCCAGTTCTGTCCCTGCTATTAACACTTTAGATGCTACAGCGATCGCGGCCTGGCATCTAGCCGAATGAGAAGCAGTGCGCAGAACCATTCCTCCCTCTCATAACCCCCCCACAACATAATTGCAGGGGAGTGATCAGTTATCGTGGCAGCAGGAAGCCTCATGCAGGCTACACCTATTACAGGGTGTATTAGGTAATACATGAAAATTCTATATGCAGCAGTACAACAGTACTGCTGTATATAGGACAATGAATCGTGCCCCCTAGTGGTCATGTACTAAGTATTAAAGTAAAAAAAAAAGTTTTAAAACAATAAATATACAAACAGTAAGTCACAGTCCAGCTCAATCCGCCCGCCGGGTAATTACGGGGATGCACGTGAACGCCGAGAGCTTACTCGGCTTAATGAAAGCAATGGAGGATAATTTTGTGTACACAGCGTCCCAGCAATGTCCTTGGACCATATGACAGGTATAGGATGGCAAGCCAATGTAAGTTTGAATAAAATGTAAACTTTTATTGTAACAAGGCTTAAAAGTCGTAGAAAAAACATACGTTACAGCAGTGCAGACCGGTCGCCATACTCAGCAGTGTGCAGCCGGATTCTTTCTCAAAACGGACCGATTTGTTTCGATGACGTGCACCTTATTCCTGGTCTGTTAGATAATTTTCAGGAAGGGCTTAAATAGAGAATTGGACGTAGCCCCATAGAGAAAACCTTAACCCCTAAAATACCAACAAGGTATATATTACATGCATAGAAGCATAAAAACATATATATGTATCAAAGAAATACCGGCTTAACTCACGAATAGACATATGTAGAAAGGTGTAGTTAAATCAATACATGAAAGAATTCTAATCTAAAAGAAAAAAAACATTCTAATAATGGTACAAAATATCGTATTTTACATTTAAACCAAATGGTTGCCGAGTTCTGAGGGTAAAAATCCACTTTGCCTCGCAAGTCAGTAATTTGTCTCGTGTATTACCTCCCCTGGTATCCATAGTCACCATTTATATACCAATACAGCGAAAGGAAGTTAAGTCACTTCCATGTTGATCAATAAAGTGTTTAGATGCCGCGGACATGGTGGTAAGCCATTGCACTTTTTTAGCGTCAGAAATATGGCGTCTGATTCTTGTTTTAAGAGAGTTGGAAGTACAGCCGACATATTGGACTTGATAGGCTATGCACGCTATGATGTATACCACATTTTTCGTGTTACAGTTAATGTATTGTCTGATTTTGTAACTTTTTTTTAGTAACAAAAGAAGAAAAAGTGTTATTTACATCCATGTAATTACAGGTAGTACAAATCCTGTGTCCACAACGAAAACAGCCAGTGGTTGTAAGCCAAATTTTTTCTGATACATTGTTGCTGATAAACTTGGGGAAACAATGGAACCTATGTTTGGGGCTTTTTTAGAAATAAATCTGACTCCCTTATGCATTATCTTTGACAGGCTAGGGTGTGTGTACAAAATTGGAAGAACCATTCCTTCCACTGTATTGGTATAGAAAGGGTGACTATGGATACCAGGGGAGGTAATACACGAGACAAATTACTGAATTGCGAGGCAAAGTGGATTTTTACCCTCAGAACTCGGCAACCATTTGGTTTAAATGTAAAATATGATATTTTGTACCATTATTAGAATGCTTTTTTCCTTTTAGATTAGAATTCTTTCATGTATTGATCTAGTTACATTTTTTTACATATGTTTATTCGTGAGTTAAGCCGGTACTTCTTTCATACATATATATGTTTTTATGCTTCTATGTATGTAATATATACCTTGTTGGTATTTTAGGGGTTAAGGTCTTCTTTATCGGGCCACGCCCGATCCTCTATTTAAGCCCTTCCTGAAAATTATCTAACAGACCAGGAATAAGGTGCACGTCATCGAAACGCGTCGATCCGTTTTGAGATAGAATCCGGCTGCACACTGCTGAGTATGGTGACCGGTCTGCACTGCTGTAACGTATGTTTTTTCTACGACTTTTAAGCCTTGTTACAATAAAAGTTTACATTTTATTCAAATCTATACTGGCTTGCCATCCTATACTTGTCATATGGTCCAAGGACATTGCTGGGACGCTGTGTACACAAAATTGTTTTCAATAAATATACAAAGTTTGTCACCCCCCTTTTACAAATAAAAAATAAAAAGTTACACATAATTGGTATCTTCACGTCCATAACAGTCCGATCTATTAAAATATAACATAATTTATCCCATAGGCTGTACAACGTAGAAGAAAAGAATTCCAAACTTTTTTTTTGTTTTTTATGTCCCCAAATAATTGGAATAAATAAAAAGTGATCCAAAAGTTGCATGTATCCCAAAATGGTACCAATAAAAACTACACTTCAGCCACACTATTTACTTCAAATTTTTTTCCTATTTTCCTCCTCTAAAACTTTGGTGAGTCTTATGGTCCAGTGTGTCTATAAAATACAGTACTAATCTGTGCATCAGTGCAGTTTGGTGCTCAGAAAAAATAATTGCTTGACATCACCACTTAGAAGTAAATGGCTCTGAGCAGTAATGTCACTAATGTCACAAGCTGACCACAGCTGGAGGTGAACAGAAGATTAGAGGAAGAACATTGACAGTGTCAGCTCTGGAACGGCGGTGAGTGGCAAGGTGAGTTTGAATTTTTTTTTGTCATTACAGCAGTAACAACTTAAATGTATCATAAAATATATGGGCAATACCATAAATGTGTTTTCATGCAATAATTTAACAAGAATTTGAGAACATGAATGAAGTACCTAATGTTCAATAATACAAATAGATTTATATTTTCTCTTGTGTATAAAAATAAAAGTTCCATACTAATGCAAACTAATTATTTACCGTATACTGCAAATACCATTTTGTCCACAATTTTCAATGATATAATTACTATTATACCACTACCTATGTACAAGAATATAATTATCTTCAAGGAGTTGTCCAGTTTAGAATATACCCTCATGTCTTGATCAGAATGAAGAATTGTTACAAGAGAGTATCTCTGTCCTACATGATACATGAAGCCCATTGTAATGCTTCATTATACCCCCTGGTGGCTAAGCTGGTGAATTTAACACCTACTGCCAGGTTCCCCTACAGATTACAAGTGATTTCTGAGGATCCAGTGGGGGTGTTAATAAATAGATTATTGTGTAAAATTTTCTTTTCATTAAAATTGTACTGCAATTTTTTTTTTTACTTCTTATATTTAGGACTATGTAAAGCCCTAAGGAACCTTGATGTCCTTGGTGATGTATTCCTTGAGGAAAACATCACCGCTGACCCCTCTTTTCCTCATACCTCTGCTTAGAAAACTGAGGATCCTCAATGAGAATCCTCTGCTGCCTTAATAACTCCACAAGCAGCCATCCCGCTTTCCTTTGGGAATTTACAAAGGAGAAAGATCTGGTAGGAGACATCCCAGGGAATCGGAGGACCTCACAAGGTGTACATGGGATACCTTTTTGAGATAGGATAAATAGATAAATCTGTTTACAGAGAAGAATTTAAGATTTTTATGTCAATCATGGGATACTAGGCTGTCCCCTTTCAATGTCGCATCAATTCATACAAACGCTCCTTCCTTGGATGGAGCAAATCGTGTCTGAACACATATATAATTTGTTGTATGGTTCTCAATCAAAGTGTCTAAGAAATCCTGCACTGCCCCATCCCTGTCCTATACCTCATCCCAGTCCTGTCCCTTATCCTAGTCCTATCCCTGAGCCTAGTCCTATTCCCCCACCCAGTCCTGTTCCTTCGCTCAGTCCTATTTCTTATCCTAGTTCTATTGCCCACCCAGTCCTACCCCTTGTTGAATTCTGTACAAAATGTTAATCCTAATTCCCTCCCTACTCTGAATCTACTCTTTCTTAGTCTGTCTCCTTAGCTTATCCTTCCTCTCCTCCCTACTTTCTCCTCCCATGCTCTATTCCCATACATTGCACATACTGAGCTCAGTTTTTCTATTCTGTATTTGAATCCTTCTCTCATCAGATTCCCGTAGTGTCAGGATGAGGAATGTTCAATAGATCACATTATTCTTTTCAGAGTGCCATTCCAGAGCAAGCACCAAAATGACCACCAGTTCAAGACAGCACCACTTTTATCCCAGCCTGACTAAAAGTAATTGTCTTGGGATTTTGGCAAAAAAAATATATAGCCATTTGGTGATTCTGGACAGCCATTTTATTAAAAAGAAAAAAACATTTTAGTTTAGAAATATTTTATCTACAAAACAGAAAAAAAACTGTTTTAAGAAAAAGGTTTCATTGTTTAAACAAAAAAACAAAAACAAAAAAGTAAGTTTTAGTAATAAGCTATATTGTAGGGACAAAGCATGCACCAGTTTCATTTGTTTCCTATCTCAAAGCTTATATCACTGCTCCAATTTTGAAAATTAGTGAAATTCCAATGCACCATTGTAATAGCACATCACAAAAGTATGCTGTGAGGAAAATGACAAAAGTCACCCCCCTCCAACTTCAAATTCACTCAGTTTGCTGAATTGCAATAGTCACCTAAGTCCCCCACTGTGCAACACATCATTGAGGAAGCCATCAATTAGGCAAAAGGCATGTCCATAATTTGGATGCGAGGCCTGACTACTCCCAATCCATCCATAGGAAACTAGCCCAGGAGGGAGTCGAGGCATCAAAGGATTGTCTGTTGATTTCGTTAGCACCTTGCCCAGGCTTGTGCTCCCAGACCCCAGCATCAAAGAGGTGGACCAGTCTCAGCGGGGCCAATGTTTCATAAGGAAGAACCGTGCATCACAGTCAAACCCCAGTTTTATATTTTTAAATATGAAACATCCCACATGCATAGCTGTCACTCCCGCGTTTGTCAGGCACACGGGAAGGGAGAAAACAAAGGCTGGCACAAGAAACGAAGCAGAAGGCCAGTGTTTGGTACTCGTAGCTTAGGCCCATCCAGTTCTGATGGTATCACTGGCTAGGTTCTGTGCCAATGTCCTGCCGCGATATGACCCATTTTGTGTCTGAAGTCAAAAACAGCATGGCCTGAGAGCAAGGAGAGTGTAGATTGTTCCAGGGGCGTGAGAGGGTGTGACAGGGGGTGTAAAGGGGGTGTGACGTGGGATGTCCCAGTGCTGTTTTAAGCAAAAACACGGCTGGGCACAGTGTCATTCTCCAGTGGGAAAGGGGTTACGCCGAGCATACCGGAGCGTCCAGAATCAGCAGGCTGCAGTCACCCCTTTGTTTGCCAGCACCAGGCCAGTCTAAGGTAAATAGAGACATCTTGCTGCCTCTTTGTAACCATATCTGTATTTGCACCTCTGACCAATATCTGTATAGTATACCCCTATGTATGTATTGTTTGTCTACTTCAATCGCAAGGCGATTAAATCTTTAAACTTTAATCCTAAGCGGGTCTGTTGTCTTGATCATTGATCTCGCATGTCCGTTTTTCTCGGCCTCTAAAATATCGCTACCCAAGGCAGGTTCCGGGCCTGCTATAAGTCTGTAATGGACGAGGCTTATAGCCAATGAGGAACTGGTGGCAGTCTACCAGGCTGGCAGAGTTCTGTTTCATCAGTGCTGGCAAGCAGATCACTTCCAGTCGTTCAGGGTTATGGGCGAGTAGGGTATTCTCTCGCACTCACTGGGTCTTCCTGTGCCCGTGTGGACAGGAGTTAACTGTGAAACTGTGAAAACTGACCGTGCATACCCCTAGGGGGAGCACAACGTCATGATACGCCTCAAGTCAGGCCGTTAACCCTCGAGTGGGCGCAGGCTTTCCTGACATAGGCAATGAAAAAAATTTATTTGTAACACTTATACATACGATGTGCTTCACAATGTATAATAATACCATATCCAAATTTAAGAACACACATTTTTTCAATATATGAAATAACATAAAGAGCAAAAAAAAATTGCACTTAACTTAGGGTGACCATTAAACAGTCAGCAAGTGGCATAATGCTCAGCAATTTGGACACTGCTCCTGAAGCAGGTATCCTGTCTCTGAAGTCATTGTAATACTGGCTACAGAAAATCGTTGAAACTTTTAACACTCATGCAAGTACTGACTGGGATTTCCATGAAGTCTCAGGTGCAAGGTGGAATAGACACCTTGTCATCCTGGCCCGAAGTTTTGGAGTAGATTCAATATAATTGACTTCTCTCCCTGGGCAGCCTTCTACTCCATGTCCTCATGATCAATATGTAAAAACTGTCAAGAAGATAATACGAAGCTCTGTAAAGTAATCAACACAATAGAGGATAATGTTTTATTACAAGTAAATTGGAGGCCTGGGCAGAGAAGTGGCAGATGAGGTTTAACACCGATAAATGCAAGGTTATGCACATGGGGAGGAAAAATCCATTCCATGATTACTAAATGGAAAAATGCTGGGAAAAAGTGACATGGAGAAGGATTTGGGAATCCTAGTGGACAGTAAACTTAATTGTAGCAGTCATTGTCAGGCAGCAGCTGTCAAGGCAAATAGGATCACGGGATGAATTAAAAGGGGCATAGATGCACACGATAAGAACATCACTCTTCCATTATACAAGTCACTGGTCAGAACACACATGGAATATTGTGTACAGTTTGGGGCACCAGTTCACAGGAAAGACATTGTAGAGCTTGTAAAGGCGGGCAACAAAAATAATAAAAGGACTAGGTGGACTGCAATATCCAGAAAGATTAGCAAGATTAGGGTATTTAGTTTAGAGAAAGTAGGGCTTTGGGAGGACATAATAAATATGTATAAATATATTAAAGGTCAATATAGAGATCTCTCCCAAGATCTATTTATACCCAGGACTGTATTTTGAACAAGAGGGCATACTCTACGTTTAGAGGAATGAACGTTTCTGCATAAACACAGAAAGGGATTCTTCATTGTAAGAGCAGTGAGACTGTGGAACTCTCTGCCAGAGGAACTTGTCATGGCGAATTCACCAACAGAGTTCAAACAAGGTCTGGATGCATTTCTAGAGCATAATAATATAACAAGTTATAGTGACTAGGATTCTATAGAAGGGTCGTTGATCCAGGGATTTATTCTGATTGCCAGATTGGAGTCGGGAAGGAATTTTTTCCCTAAAATGAGGACAATTGGTTTCTACCTCATGGAGTTTTCCTCTGGATCAACACTTTATCACAATAGGCTGAACTTGATGGATGGCAGTCTGTCTTTTTCCGGCCTTACAAACTATGTGGTAGCATTTTTAGCAACATATAGCAGAAACAGAACTACTACTCTCCTCCCAAGGATTTTCTTCCAGAATGAAATCTTATACTCCCTTTTCTGCTTTTTATATTCATTCCTGGACCCTGAAAGATCTAAAAAAAAAAACAGAAAAATGTAATATAATGAATTTCAAATGAAAAACAAACACAAGACAGTAGGCATCATTTATGAAAACTGTCTAAGCGTCATAGCAACCAATCAGAGCTCAGCTTTCATTTCTTTTACTGCTCTGCAGAAATGAAAGCTGTGTTCTGATTGGTAACAAGTAACAAGAATAGTCTTACACTTAGGGCCACATGTATGAACCTGTTTAGGTCTAAAACTCACTTTTTGCCCATAGGTTACTATGGGCAAAAGAGTGAGTTTTAGACCTAACAGGTTCATACATGTGGCCCTTAGTTTTTATTACAGAGGTGCTATGTTTCCTTTTTTATGAATCATGCTTCATGTTGCCCTTAGTTTGTCATTGTCTCACTTGTTACTTGTAGATGGTAAATGTAAAAAATGAATTCTTATGTACGGTCTGTGTGCACACTGTACTGTGGTGGCTGATACATCTAGAGCAGAACTAAAGTCCTCATGTATGAAAACTGGCTAGGTCTAAGATTTTCCTTGTTGCCCTTAGCAACCAATCAGAGCCCCCCTTTCATCTCATATAGTGCTCTGAGAAAATAAAAGGGGCACTCTGATTCAAAGTATTCAGTAAGTTTATATTCAGTGGGTGATTTCAGTTGAGGATTTGAGAGGAGGTAATTATTTACTTTTCAGGAAATTGTTCTGAAACGTTTATGAACTCTGGGGAATAATCACACCAGCTGGCTTAGGATACGGCTACACGACAGTTCTAAAATGCCTGTCGGATTCTGTTTAATTGTCTTTTGGATGGTTATGGAGGATGGTTCTGTCCACGGTTTGCGTCCGTCCCCATCATCACTGAATAGCACAGCTTCCTCCCAAAAACCGAGCGGAATATTGTGCATGTTCTGAGTTTTTCGGAATGCTGGTGGTGAGATCATCCACCCAGTAGAAAAACCATGCAGTGTAGACTACTGGGCGGATTTTCTATGGACCTCTACAGGGATGATTGACAGTCGGTTTTCAGATGGTTTTCAAATCCGAAAACCGTCTTAAAAACGATTGAAAACCCTTGCATTGTGGACATATCCTTAATGGTCTGTGTGTATTAGGCCTGTGGTACACCAATGGATTTGTTGGAGTAACTTATTATCGCGAATTACTATTAGGCCAGTCCTAGAGTATGTTTTATGCGCAGCAGTCTTATTACGAGGGGCATAGGCAGCAGTCTATGTTTGAAAAAGGGAACAATAAGTACCAGTGTAAGAGAGGAGAGAGGGCCATGAGCAGCAGACTGTGAAAGAGGAGGAACCACTAGCAGTTGCCTGTGTAAGAGAAGAGGGGCCTAACTCTGAGTGTCAGAAAGGAGGGCCATTAGCAGAAGTCTATGTGAGGAGGGCATAAGCACCAGTCTTTGTGAGAGAGGGAACCGGGTACAGTCTACATGTTACAGGGGAGATGGTAGGCTCAGAGCGAGCTATGAGTATTGTGGAAGGGCACTAATAGGTACAACCCTTTAATATGTATATATTATTCTGGATGAATTATTGATGAAAAAACCATCACATGTACACATATAACAGTATTTCTGTCTACATCTGTATACATCTGCATTTTTTCCCCCTAAAGGTCCTATGTGGCTATGTCTAATCATCAGGTTTTTCACGTGCTCATCTCCAGAAAGGGCAGGTGATACATGTTATGATGTTCCCTCATACTCAAGAATTCTTTTCAACAAACAGAAGATTTTGTTCAGTCTCCTGAGTGAGCTCCATATGTTCTCCCAACATCATTACTGCGATCAATCATTATTTGCTCTTTCATGAGATATGAGGTCAGTCTACTCACCCCTCCTTCCACAAACACAGCAGTGGTTGTGTTTAGGGCATTATAAATAATATTTCATGCTCAAAAGACAGAACAGGATCAATCACTGGTATGAGATAGAATAATGCTTTGTAGAAGATGATTTGTTCATTAGAAGATCCTTATGCTTTCCCATATTTCCTTTTTCCATCACAACAACTTCAAGAAGTGACTGATATATACCACCCAACTATAGTTATCAGTATAATAAGATAATCAAAGCTATTCACTTTTCCTGAAAGTGGGTTTTGATGTATTGATTCCCAACAGCTATCAACAGGGGGCAACAGGCAGAATTGTCATGTGCATATCTCCTTCCATCACATGGTATTGCTTTATCACATTTTATATGTATATATATATATATATATATATATATATATATATATATATATATATATATATATATATATATATATATATATATATACACACACATATTTGAAACCAGAAGTTAACATACACTATATAAAAAGACACATATGCATGTTTTCTCACTATCTGACATGAAATCTGAATAAATTATACCTGTTTTAGGTCAGTTAGGGTTACCACAATTATTTATATTTGCCAAATGCCAGAATCATTAGAGAGATAATTTTTAAGGCATTTTTATTACTTTCTACAAAGTCAAAAGTTTACATACATCTCATTAGTATTTGGTAGCATTGCCCTTAAACCATATGACTTGGGTCAAATGTTTTGGATATCCTTCCATAAGCCTCTCACAATAGTTGTTGGGAAGTTTGGCCCATTCCTCCTGACAGAACTGGCGTAACTGAGCCATATTTGTAGGTCGCCTTGCTCGCACCTGCCTTTTCAGGGTGCTAGCTTCTGCATCATAAAGGATATCTCTGTCAAAATATTTTTGGGTGCTCCCCAGTATACTAACTAACTGTAATACATAGCTGAGACATTGCTGCGCCTTCCAATTTCAGAGTTCACTCTGAACCCTGCAGTTTAACCCTTTAGATGCTATGGTCAATAATATTCTAGGTATCTAAAGTGTTTGACTGTTGGGAGGGGGCTAACAAAAGCATTAGTATCTGCATATTAAGCTGTTTTTTAAAAAATGTTTCACCTAGCAAAAAAATATATGCATTTGATATTGCCACAAACATAATGATCCACACCATAAATATAACTTTTTTCACATGTTACCCATAATAAAAAATATAGAAATTCTTAAAAATGGTATGTATTTTCAAAGACCATTTTACATTAAACAGGCTCTCTCATAGCACTATCAATAGAAAAAAAAAAGTTATGGTATTTGGAATATGGTGACACAAAAATGTATTTTTACATAAAATATGTTTTATTGTGCAAAAGTGCTCAAACATACAAAAAGGATACATAATCCCCACATTCATACAAACCTGCAGAATAAAAGTAATATGGTTTGTTAGTTCTACTGTATAGTAAATAGTGAACAAAAAAACAAAAGAAAAATGGTCCTCGGCATCACGGACTTGGCCCTTTCCTGGATCTCCTCCTACCTCACTGATCGGACATTCAGCGTCTCTCACTCACGCACCACCTCCTCCTCTTGCCCGCTCTCTGTTGGTGTCCCCCAGGGGTCAGTCCTGGGCCCACTACTCTTTTCTATCTACACTATTGGTCTGGGTCAACTAATAGCATCGCATGGCTTTCATTACCACCTGTATGCTGACGATACCCAACTCTACATCTCCGGCCCAGAGATCGCTTCTCTTCTCTCCCGGATCCCTGACTGTCTGTCGTCCATTTCCTCCTTCTTTTCCTCCCGTCTCCTAAAACTAAACGTGGAGAAAACTGAATTCATCATCTTCCACCGTCCCACTCCATCCCTCCACCTGATCTCTCTATCACAGTCAATGGCTTCACTCTCTCACCAGCTCCACAAGTCCGCTGCCTTGGGATAACCCTTGACTCCAATCTGTCCTTCAAGCCGCACATCCAAGCCCTCACCTCCGCCTGCCGCCTCCACCTGAAAAACATCTCTCGCATCCGTTCATTCCTTAACTTCGAAAGCACAAAAATGCTGGTCCATGCCCTCGTCATCTCACGCCTAGACTACTGCAACATCCTTCTCTGCGGCCTCCCAGCTAGCACCCTCGCTCCCCTCCAATCCATCCTTAACTCTGCTGCCCATCTTATCCACCTCTCTCCTCGCTACTCCCCTGCCTCTCCCCTCTGCCAAACCCTTCACTGGCTTCCCATTGCCCAGCGAATCCAGTTCAAGTTAATAACCTTGACCTACAAGGCTCTCCATAACCTCTCCCCTCCATACATATCTGCCTTAGTCTCCAGATATCTCCCCTCACGCAATCTCCGTTCCTCACAGGACCTTCTTCTCCGCTCTCCCCGTGTCAACTCCTCACATAACCGTCTCCAAGACTTCTCTCGTGCTTCCCCCATACTCTGGAACTCACTGCCCCAACACATCAGACTCTCCTCCACTTTCACCAGCCTCAAAAGCAGCCTGAAAACCCATCTCTTCAGGATTGCCTATAACCAACAATAACCCTACTGTCACTACACTATCCGAAATCATGTCTGCCCCTCACCTTCTGTCTCTTACCACCTTCCTTGTAGACTGTAAGCCCTCACGGGCAGGGACCTCTCTCCTTCTGTACCAATTGTTAGTTAGTAATTTGTCACCTTTGTACTTGTTTGACCTATATTATGTATGAAACCTGAATGTACAGCGCTCTGGAACCAAGGGCGCTCAAAAATAAATAATAATAATAATAATAATAATAATAATAATAATAATAATTCCATCCCAATAAAAAATAATAAACACCAATCAGTAAATTATATGCACCTCAAATCCGTCCCTGAACAGGTACATTAATGGTACATTAATAGGTAACAGCTTTGTGAATGTGAGAATTAAAATAAATGCATATATAACAAGCACTGCAAATATATAAAATTTGTATTGCGGTATTCAAATATGCACTGTAGGTTCTATAAAATGTTTTATTCATAGATTGATTGCTAAATTTTTTCTGTTGTCTCTAAAGGTAGAGTTGGATGGCCTGGTAGCTGTGTGTGGATGAAATCATACATGTACACAGGCACCAATGGCTCTAGCGTTTGCTAGTGCCTTGTTTGCATTCATCTATGGGTTTAGTTTTGTCCACGCACAGCTACTAGATCGTATGACCGTACCTGTAGTCCAGCAACATAATAATGGGGTTAGAGAAGGGCGAATTGATTCTAACGAAGTGGAATTCGTTTAGAATTTCAGGAAAACTTCGGTTCTGAAGGAAGTCGAAGTTTGGGGTACTTCGGGTGAACGAAGTGTGCTTTTGATTGATAAAATGGCTGCGAGCACATGGCGTTACATGGGGCAAAGCAATCTGGGAGGAAGAAGGGCATAGCCTGCATGACATGTGCAGAGATGAAGCCAATCAGAGACCGGCGGGATTCTGTGACGTCACTGCACTATATAAGTCCGGGCGCGACGCTGGGAGCTCATACCGCTCTCACTGTACTGATCAGGGAAGGTGCTGCCACGGCTGCTTATGATAGCTGATACTAAAGAACTCATTTTTAAACAGCGATTTTTGGGGGGTGTCTCATCTTGTATCAGAGATTGCTTCTCTTAACGTTCTATTTCTGATTTTGTGGGGTATTGATTTGAAGTCCAGTGTGTGTCCAGTGCAGCTGCATATACATTTTAATGCTATCTGCTCACAGCACATTGAATATCCAAGGGTGATCTAAGCCTGTTCCTGTTGTATTCATTTAGAGAAACAGCATTTTTACAATACAAATACCACTTCATTTTTGGCTGCTCAATTCTTTTGCACAATTTACATCCAGGGTTTAATTAAGCGTTGTTCTGCTGCTGTGGTGACTAAAATAAACCGTCTTTTCCATCAGCAAAAAATACATTTTTCCTGTAGCATAATTCACAAGCGAAGGTTAATTACAAGTTTTCCTCTTGTTGTGTAGCGTAAAATACACGCCATTGTAACACGCTACAAAGCTCATAGTTTTTGGTTGCTCAATTCTTTTGCGCAATTTACATCCAGGGGTTAATTAAGCGTTGTTCTGCTGCTGTGGTGACTAAAAGAAACCGTTTATTTCACCGCCAAAAAATACATTTTTCCTGTAGCATAATTCACAAGCGAAGGTTAATTACAAGTTTTCCTCTTGTTGTGTAGCGTAGAAAACACGCCATTGTAACATGATACAAAGCTTGTAGTTTTGGCTGCTCAATTCTTTTGCGCAATTTCCATCCAGGGGTTAATTAAGCGTTGTTCTGCTGTGTGTGACTAAAAGAATACGTTTATTTCACAGCCAAAAAAGACATTTTTCCTGTAGCATAATTCACAAGCGAAGGTTAATTACAAGTTTTCCTCTTGTTGTGTAGCGTAGAAAACACGCCATTGTAACACGCTACAAAGCTCGTAGTTTTTGGTTGCTCAATTCTTTTGCGCAATTTACATCCAGGGGTTAATTAAGCGTTGTTCTGCTGCTGTGGTGACTAAAAGAAAACGTTTATTTCAACGCCAAAAAAGACATTTTTCCTGTAGCATAATTCACAAGCGAAGGTTAATTACAAGTTTTCCTCTTGTTGTGTAGCGTAGAAAACACGTCATTTTAAAACGCTACAAAGCTCGTAGTTTTTGGTTGCTCAATTCTTTTGTGCAATTTACATCCAGGGGTTAATTAAGCGTTGTTCTTTTGCTGTGGTGACTAAAAGAAAACGTTTATTTCACCGCCAAAAAAGACATTTTTCCAGTAGCATAATTCACAAGCGAAGGTTAATTACAAGTTTTACTCTTGTTGTGTAGCGTAGAAGACACACCATTGTAACACGCTACAAAGCTCGTAGTTTTTGGTTGCTCAAATTCTTTGCGCAATGTACATCAGGGGTTATTAGCGGTTGTTCTGCTGCTGTGGTGACTAAAAAGAAAATGATTCTATTTCACCGCCAAAAAAGACATTTTCCGTAGCATAATTCAAAGCGAAGGTTAATTACAAGTTTTCCTCTTGTTGTGTAGCGTAGAAAACACGCCATTGTAATACGCTACAAAGCTCGTATGTTTTTGGTTGATCAATTCTTTTGCGCAATTTACATCCAGGGTTAATTTAAGCGTTGTTCTGCTGCTGTGGTGACTAAAAGAAAACGTTTATTTCCACGCAAAAAAGACATTTTTCTGTAGCATAATTTCACAAGCGAAGGTTAATTACAAGTTTCCTCTTGTTGTGTAGCGTAGAAAAAACAGCCAATAGTAACACGCTTACAATGCTGTAGTTTTTGGTTGCTCATTTCTTTTGCGCTATTTACTTCCAGGGGTTAAATAAGCGTTCGTTATGCTGCTGTGTTGACTAAAGAAAATGTTTATTTTCACCGAAAAAAAAGGACATTTTTCCAGTAGCATTATTCACAAGCGGAGGTTAATTACAGTTTACTCTTGTTGTCGTAGCGTAGAGACCCACCATTGTAACACGCTACAAAGATCATAGTTTTTGGTTGCTCAATTCTTTTGCGCAATTTACATCCAGGGGTTAATTAAGCGTTGTTCTGCTGCTGTGGTGACTAAAAGAAAATGTTTATTTCACTGCCAAAAAAGACATTTTTCCAGTAGCATAATTCACAAGCGAAGGTTAATTACAAGTTTTACTATTGTAGTGTAGCGTAGAAAAACACGCCATTGTAATACCCTACAAAGCTCGTAGTTTTTGGTTGCCTCAATTCTTTTGTGCAATTTACACTTCCAGGGGTTAATTAAGCTTTGTTCTGCTGCTGTGGTGACTAAAAGAAAACGTTTATTTCACCGCCAAAAAAGACATTTTTCCTGAGGCATAATTTCACAGCGAAATGTTAATTACAAAGTTTTCCTCTTGTTGTGTAGCACAGTAAAAACAACCAGTGTAACACGTTACAAGCTGTCATTTTTGGTTGCTCTTTCTTTTGCGCAATTTAAATCCAGGGGTTAATATAAGCGTTGTTATGCTGGCTGTGGTGACTAAAGAAAACGTTTTATTTCAACGCACAAAAAGATTTTTTCCTGTAGCATAATTCACAAGACGAAGGTTAATTACAAGTTTCCTCTTGTTGTGTAGCGTAGAAAACACGTCATTTTAAAAACGCTACAAAGCTTGTAGTTTTGGATTGCTCAATTTCTTTTGTGCAATTTACATCCAGGGGTTAATTAGTGTGTGTGTGTGTGTGTGTGCTGTGGTGATAAAAGAAAAGTTTATTTCACGCCAAAAAAGACATTTTTCCAGTAGCATAATTCACAAGCGAAGGTTAATTACAAGTTTTCCTCTTGTTGTGTAGCGTAAAAAACACGCCTTTGTAACACGCTACAATGCTTGTAGTTTTTGGTTGCTCTATTCTTTTGTGCAATTTACATCCAGGGTTATTATGCGTTGTTCTTGCTGCTGTGGTGGACTAAAAGAAAACGTTTATATCACCGCAAAAAAGAAATTTTCTGTAGTTAATTCACAAGCGAAGGTTAATTACAAGTTTTACCTCTTGTTGTGTAGCGTAGAAAACACACCATTGTAACACGCTACAAAGCTGTAGTTTTTGGTTGCTCAATTCTTTTGCGCAATTTACATCCAGGGGTTAATTAAGCGTTGTTCTGCTGCTGTGGTGACTAAAAGAAAACGTTTATTTCACCGCCAAAAAAGAAATTTTCCTGTGCATAATTCACAAGCGTAGGTTAATTACAAGTTTCCTCCTTGTTGTGTAGCGTTAGAAAACACACCTTGTAACACGCTACCCAAAAGCTCGTAGTTTTTTGGTTGCTCAACTCTTTTGCGCAATTTTATCCAGGGGTTTAATTAAGCGTTGTTCTGCTTGGCTGTGGTGACTAAAAGAAAATGTTTATTTCAACGCCAAAAAAGACATTTTTCTGTTTGCTAATTCACAAGCGAGGTTTAATTACAAGTTTTCCTCTTGTTGTGTAGCGTAGAAAACACGTCAAAGTGGTCGAAAAGCTACAAAGCTCGTAGTTTTTGGATGCTCAATATCTTTTGCGCAATTTACATCCAGGGTTAATTAAGTGTTGTTCTGCTGGCGTGGTGATATAAAGAAAACGTTTATTTCACCGCTAAAAAAGACATTTTTTCCAGTAGCATAATCACAAGCGAAGGTAATTACAAGTTTTCCTCTTGTTTGTGTAGCGTAGAAGAAACCATTGTAACACGCTATAAAGCTCGTAGTTTTTGGTTGCTCCAATTCTTTTTGCGCAATTTACATCCAGGGTTTAATTAAGCGTTGTTCTGCTGCTGTGTTGACTAAAAGAAAATGTTTATTTCACCGCCAAAAAAGACATTTTTCCAGTAGCATAATTCACAAGCGAAGGTTAATTACAAGTTTTACTCTTGTTGTGTAGCGTAGAAAACACGCCATTGTAACACGCTACAATGCTCATAGTTTTTGGTTTCTCAATTCTTTTGCGCAATTTACATCCAGGGGTTAATTAAGGTTGTTCTGCTGCTGTGGTGACGAAAAGAAAATGTTTATTTCACCGCCAAAAAAGACATTTTTCCTGTAGCATAATTCACAAGCGAAGGTTAATTACAAGTTTTCCTCTTGCTGTGCAGCGTAGAAAACACACCATTGTAACACGCCACAAAGCTCATAGTTTTTGGTTGCTCAATTCTTTTGCGCAATTTACATCCAGGGGTTAATTAAGCGTTGTTCTGCTGCTGTGGTGACGAAAAGAAAACGTTTATTTCACCGCCAAAAAAGACATTTTTCTTGTAGCATAATTCACAGCGAAGTTTAATTACAAGTTTTCCTCTTGTTGTTAGCGTAGAAACACGCCATTTGAACAAGCTACAAAATCGTAGTTTTTGGTTGCTCAATTCTTTTGCGCAATTTACATCCAGGGGGTTATTAGCGTTGTTCTGCTGCTGTGGTGGACTAAGAAAATGTTTATTTCAACGCCAAAAAAGACATTTTTCCTGTAGCATAATTCACAAGCGAAGGTTAATTACAAGATTTTCTCTTGTTGTGTAGCGTAAAAAACACGCCTTTGTAACACGCTACAAAGCTCGTAGTTTTTGGTTGCTCTATTCTTTTGTGCAATTTCATTTCCAGGGGGTTAATTAAGATTGTCTGCTGCTGTGGTGACTAAAAGAAACCGTTATTTCAACGCCAAAAAAGACATTTTTCCAGTAGCATAATTCACAAGCGAAGGTTAATTACAAGTTTTTCTCTTGTTGTGTAGCGTAGAAAACACGTATTGTACAAAACGCTACAAAGCTCGTAGTTTTTGGTTGCTCTCAATTCTTTTGCCGCAATTTACATCCAGGGGGTTATTAAGCGTTGTTCTTTTGCTGTGGTGACTAAAAGAAAACGTTATTTTCACCGCAAAAAGGACATTTTTCCAGTAGCTTAATTCACAGCGAAAGTTAATTAAAAGTTTTACTCTTGTTGTGTAGCGTAGAAGACACACCATTGTAACACGCTACAAAGCTCGTAGTTTTTGGTTGCTCAATTCTTTTGCGAAATGTCCTTCCGGGGTTAATTAAGCGGTTGTCTGCTGCTGTGGTGACTAAAGAAAATGTTTATTTCACCGCCAAAAAAGACATTTTTCCATGTAGCATAATTCACAGCGAAGGTTAATACAAGTTTTCCTATTGTTGTGTAGCGTAGAAAACACGCATTGTATACGCTACAAAGCTCGTAGTTTTTTGGTTGCTCAATTCTTTTTGCGCATTTTCCATCCAGGGGTATAATAAGGTTGTTCTGCTGCTTTGGTGACTAAAGAACAACGTTTATTTTCACCGCCAAGAAGACATTTTTCCAGTAGATAATCACAAGCGAGGTTATTACAAGTTTACTCTTGTTGTGTAGGTAGAAAGGACAACACCATTGTACACGCTTCAAAGGATCATAGTTTTTGTTTTTACTCAATTATTTTGCGCAGATTTTACAATCCAGGGGTTAATTAAGCGTTGTGATGCTGCTGTGTGACTAAAAGAAACGTTGTATTTCACCGCCAATAAAGACATTTTTCTGTAGCATAATTCACAAAGCGAAGGTTAATTACCAGTTTTCCTCTTGTTGTGTAGCGTAGAAAACACGCCATTGTAACACGCTACATGCTCGTAGTTTTTGGTTGTCTCATTCTCTTTGCGCTATTTACATCCAGGGGTTTATATTATTGCGATGTTCTGCTGCTGTGTGACTAACGAAAACGTTTATTTCACCGCCAAAAAAAAGACTTTTCCTGTAGAATAATTCACAAGCGAAGGTTAATTACAGTTTCCTCTTGTTGTGTAGCGTAAAAAACACGCCTTTGTAACACGCTACAAAGCTCGTAGTTTTTGGTTGCTCTATTCTTTTGTGCACTTTACATCCAGGGGTTAATTAAGCGTTGTTCTGCTGCTGTGGTGACTCAAAGAAAACGTTAATTTCAACGCCAAAAAAGACATTTTTCCATGTAGCATAATTCACAAGAGAAGGTTAATTAAAGTTTTCCTCTTGTTGTGTAGCGTAGAAAACACGCCATTGTCAACACGCTACAAAGCTCGTAGTTTTGGTTGCTCAATTCTTTTGCGCAATTTACATTCCAGGGGGTTAATTAAGCGTTGTTCTGCTGCTGTGGTGACTAAAAGAAAAAAAAAAAATGTTATTTCACCACCAAAAAAGACATTTTTCCCTGTACGCATTTTCAGCGAAGGTTAATGACAAGTTTTACTCTTGTGTGTAGCGTAGAAGACACACATTGTAACAATGCTACAAGCTCGTAGTTTTTGAGTTGCTCAATTTCTTTTGCGCAATTTACTTCCAGGGGTTAATAAGCGTTGTTCTGCGCTGTTTTTTTTTTTTCTTATGGTGTACTAAAGAAAATGTTTATTTCACCGCCAAAAAAGATCCATTTTTTCCAGTAGCATAATTCACCAAGACGGAAGGTTATTACAAGTTTTCTTTTGTGTGTAGCGTAGAAAACACGCCATTGTAATACGCTTACATAAGCTCGCTAGTTTTGGTTGCTCAATTCTTTTGCGCAATTTACATCCAGGGGTTAATTAAGCGTTGTTCTGCATGCTGAGGTGACTAAAAAGAAAACGTTTATTTGCAAACGCAAAAAAGACATGTTTCCTGTAGCATAATCACAGCGATGGTTAATTACAAGTTTCCTCTTGTGTGTAGCGTAGAAAAACACGCCATTGTAACACGTACAATGCTCGTTAGTTTTTGGTTGCTCAATTCTTTGAGCCAATTACATCAGGGGTTAATTAAAGCGGTAGTTCTGCTGCTGTGGTGACTAAAAGAAAACCTTTATTTCAACACCAAAAAAAGACATTTTTCCTGTAGCATAATTCACAAAGCGAAGGTTAATTACAAGTTTTCCTCTTGTTGTGTAGCTAGAAAACATGACATTGTAACACGCTACTAATGCTCGTAGTTTTGGTTGATCAATTCTTTTTTGCGCAATTTACATCCAGGGGTGCTAAATTAAGTATTGTTTCGTGTACTGCTGTGGTGACTAAAAGAAAACGTTTATTTCACCGCCAAAAATAGCGACATTTTTCCTGTAGATAATTCACAAGCGAAGGCTAATTACAAAGTTTTCCTCTTGTTGTGTAGCGTAGAAAACACGCCATTGTAACACGTATGAAGCTCGTAGTTTTGGTTGTCTCTATTCTTTTGTTGCAATTTACATCCAGGGGGTTAATTAAGCTTTGTTCTGCTGACTGTGGTGTCTACCAGAAAACGGTTTATTTCAACGCCAAAAAAAAGACATTTTTCCTGTAGCATAATTTCACAAGCGAAGGTTAATTACCAGTTTTCCTCTTCTTGTGTCGCGTAAAAAACACGCCTTTGTAACACGATAGAAAGCTCGTAGTTTTTGGTTGCTCAATTCTTTTGCGCAATTTACATCCAGGGTTAATTAAGCGTTGTTACTTTTGCTGTGGAGACTCAAAGTAAAACGTTTATTTCACACCAAAAAAGACATTTTTCAGTAGCATAATTCACAAGCGAAGGTTAATGACAAGTTTTACTCTTGTTGTGTAGCGTAGAAGGACACGACAATTGTAACTGCTACAAGCTCGTAGTTTTTGGTTGCTTCAATTCTTTTGCGCAATTACATCCAGGGGTTAATTAAGCGTTGTTCTGCTGCTGTGGTGACTTAAATAAATTGTTTATGTCACCGTCAAAAAAGACATTTTTCCAGTAGCTTAATTCACAAGCGAAGGTTAATTACAAGTTTTCCTCTTGTTGTGTAGCGTAGAAAACAGCATTGTAATACGCTACATGCTCGTAGTTTTTGGTTGCTCATTCTTTTGCGCAAATTTACATCCAGGGTTATTAGCGTTGTTCTGCTGCTGTGGTGACTAAAAGAAAACGTTTATTTCAACGCCAAAAAAGAAATTTTTCCTGTAGCATAATTCACAAGCGAAGGTTAATTACAAGTTTTCCTCTTGTTGTGTAGCGTAGAAAACACGTCATTTTAAAACGCTACAAAGCTCGTAGTTTTTGGTTGCTCAATTCTTTGCGCTATTTACATCCCAGGGTTTATTTTAAGAGTTGTTCTGCTGTGTGTTGGACTAAAGTAAAAAAATGTTTATTTCCACCAGCCAATAAAAGACATTTTTCCAGTAGCATAATTCACAAGCGGAGATTAATTACAAGTTTTACTCATTGTTGTGTAGCGGTAAGAAGACACACCATTGTAACATGCTACAAAAGATCATAGTTATTGGTTTGCTCATTCTTTTGCGTAATTTACATCCAGGGGTTAATTAAAGCGTTGTTCTGATGCTGTGGTGACTAAAAGAAATCGTTTATTTCACCGGCCATTAAAGACTTTTTCCTGTAGCAGAAATCAAATGCGAAGGTTATTTACAAGTTTTCCTCTGGTTGTGTAGCGTAGAATAACACGGCCATTGTAACACGCTACAATGCTCTTTGTTTTTTTTTGCTCAATTCTTTTGTGCTATTTAAATCACTGTGTTAATTATGCGTTGTTCTGCTGCTGTGTTGGACTAACGAAAAACGTTTATTTAACGCCAAAATAAAGACCTTTTTCCTGTAGCATAATTCACAAGCGAAGGTTAATTACAAGTTTTCCTCTTGTTGTGTAGCGTAAAAAAACACGCCTTTGTAACACGCTACAAAGCTCGTAGTTTTTGGTTGCTCTATTCTTTTGTGCATTTTACATCCAGGGTTAAATTAAGCTGTTGTTCTGCTGCTGTGGTGACTAGAAAACGTTTTATTTCAACGCCAAAAAGGACATTTTTCCTGGTAGCATAATTCACAAGCGATGGTTATTTTACATAGTTTTCCTTCTTGTTGAGTAGCATAGAAAAACACGCCGATTGTAACACGCAACAAAGCTCGTAGTTTTTGGTTGCTCAATATTTTGCGCAATTTACATCCAGGGGTTAATTAAGCGTTGTTCTGCATGCTGTGGTTTGATCTAAAGAAAACGTTATTTCAACGCCAAAAAAGACATTTTTCCTGTAGCATAATTCACACGCGAAGGTTAATTACAAGTTTTCCTTTGTTGTGTAGCGTAGAAAAACACGCCAATTGTAACACGCTACAATGCTCGTAGTTTTTGGATTGCTCAATTCTTTGCGCATTTACATCCGGGGTAATTAAGCGTTGTTCTGATGCTGTGGTGACTAAAGAAATGTTTATTTCAACGCAAAAAAGACCTTTTTCTGTAGCATAATTCACAAGCGGGAAGGTTAATGACAAGTTTTCCTCTTGTGTGTAGCGTAAAAAAACACGCCTTATTTAACACGCTACAATGCTCTTAGTTTTTGGTTGCTCAATTCTTTTGCGCTATTTACATCCAGGGGTTAATTAAGCGTTGTTCTGCTGCTGTGTTGACTAAAAGAAAATGTTTATTTCACCGCCAAAAAAGACATTTTTCCAGTAGCATAATTCACAAGCGGAGATTAATTACAAGTTTTACTCTTGTTGTGTAGCGTAGAAGACACACCATTGTAACACGCTACAAAGATCATAGTTTTTGGTTGCTCAATTCTTTTGCGCAATTTACATCCAGGGGTTAATTAAGCGTTGTTCTGCTGCTGTGGTGACTAAAAGAAAACGTTTATTTCACCGCCAATAAAGACATTTTTCCTGTAGCATAATTCATAAGCGAAGGTTTAAATACAAGTTTTCCTCTTGTTGTTAGGTAGAAAACACGCCATTGTAACCACGCTACAAAGCTCGTAGTTTTTGGTTGCTCAATTTTTGCGCAATTTAACATCCCAGGGGTTAAATAAGCGTTGGTCTGCTGCTGTGGTGACTAAAAGGAAAAATGTTTATCAACGCCAAAAAAGGACTTTTTCCTGTAGCATAATCTCACAAGCGAAGGTTAATTACAAGATTTCTCTTGTTGTGTAGCGTAAAAAACCACGCCTTCGTAACACGCTTCAAAGCTCGTAGTTTTGGTTGCTCTATTCTTTTGTTCAATTATACATCCAGGGGTTAATTAAACGTTGTTCTGCGCTGTGGTGGACTAAAAGAAAAACGTTTATTTTCAACGCCAAAAAAAGACATTTTTCTGTTGCATAATTCACAAGCGATGGTTTAATTACTAGTTTTCATATTGTGTAGCGTAGAAAACACGCCATTGTAATACGCTACAAAGCTCGTAGTTTTTGGTTGCTCAATTCTTTTGTGCAATTTACATCCAGGAGTTAATTAAGCGTTGTTCTTTTGCTGTGGTGACTAAAAGAAATTGTTTATTTCACCGCCAAAAAAGACATTTTTCCAGTAGCATAATTCACAAGCGAAGGTTTAATTACAAGTTTTACTAATGTTGTGTAGCGTAGAAGGACACACCATTGTAACATGCTACAAAGCTCGTAGTTTTTGGTTGCTCAATTCTTTTGCGCAATTTACATCCAGGGGTAATTAGGCGTTGTTTTGATGCTGTGGTGACTAAAAGGAAAATGTTTATTTTCACCGCCAAAAAAGACATTTTTCAGTAGCATAATTCACAAGCGAAGGTTAATTACAAGTTTTCATCTTGTTGTGTACGTAGAAAACACGCATTGTATATTACGCTACAAAGCTTCGTAGTTTTTGGTTGCTCCAATTCTTTTGGCAATTTACATCCAGGGGTAATTTAAGCGTTGTCTGCTGCTGTGGTGACTAAAAGAAAACGTTTATTTCATCGCCAAAAAGACATTTTTCCTGTAGCATAATTCACAAGCGAAAGTTAATTAAAGTTTTCTCTTGTTGTGTAGCGTAGAAACACGCACATTGTAACCATGCTACAATGTCGTAGTTCTTGGTTGTCAATTCTTTCGCGCTATTACTCCAGGGGTTAATTAAGCGTTGTTCTGCTGCTGTGTTGACTAAAGAAAATGTTTATTTTCACGCCAAAAAAGACAATTTTCAGTAGCATAATTCACAAGCGGTGATATTACAAGTTGTTACTCTTGTTGTGTAGCGTAGAAGTCACACATTGTAACACCTCCAAAGATCTAGTTATTGGTTGCTCAATTCTTTTGCGCAATTTACTCAGGGTTAAATTAAGCGTTGTTCTGCTGCGTGGTGATTAAAGGAAAAAATGTTTATTCACTGCCAAAAAAGACATTTTTCCAGTAGCATAATTCACAAGCGAAGGTTAATTACAAGTTTCCTCTTGTTGTGTAGCGTAGAAAACACGCCATTGTAATACGCTACAAAGCTCGTAGTTTTTGGGTTGCTCAATTTCTTTTGCGCAATTTACATCCAGGGTTAATTATGCTTGTTCTGCTGCTGTGGTGACTAAAAGAAAACGTTTATTTCACCGCCAAAAAAGACATTTTTCCTCTAGCATAATTCACAAGCGAAGCTTAATTACAAGTTTTCCTCGTGTTGTTTAGCGTTAGAAAACACGCCATTGTAACACGCTACAATTGCTCGTAGTTTTTGGTTGCTCAATTCTTTGCGCAATTTTCCATCCAGGGGTTAATTAAGCGTTGTTTGCTGCTGTGGTGACAAAAAGAAAACGTTTATTTCACGCAAAAAGACATTTTTTCCTGTAGCAGTAATTCACAAGCGAAGTTATTACAAGTTTTCCTCTGTGTGTAGCGTATGAAATACACGCCATTGTAACACGCTACAAATCTCGTAGTTTTTGGTTGCTCAATTCTATTGTGCAATTTACATCCAGGGGATATTTGAGCATTGTTCTGCTGCTGTGGGGACTAAAAGAAAACGTTTATTTCACCGCAAAAAGACATTTTTCCTGTAGCTATTACAAGCGAAGGTTAATTACAAGTTTTCCTCTTGTTTGGTAGCGTAGAAAACATGCCATTGTTACACGCCAACAAAGCTCGTTGTTTTTGTTGCTCAATTCTTTTGCGCAATTTACATCCAGGGGTTAATTTATGCGTTGGTTCTGCTGCTGTGTGACTAAAAATGAAAATGTTTATTTCACCGCCAAAAAAGGCCTTTTTCCTGAAGCATAATTCACAAGCGAAGGTTAATTACAAGTTTTCCTCTTGTTGTGTAGCGTAAAAAACACGCCTTTGTAACACGCTACAAAGCTCGTAGTTTTTGGTTGCTCTATTCTTTTGTGCAATCTACATCCAGGGGTTAATTAAGCGTTGTTCTGTTGCTGTGGTGACTAAAAGAAAAACGTTTATTTAACGCCAATAAAGACATTTTTCCTGTAGCATAATTCACAAGCGAAGGTTAATTACAAGTTTTCCCCTTGTTGGTAGCGTAGAAAACACCCATTGTAAACACGCTACAAAGCTCGTAGTTTTTTGGGTTTCTCAATTCTTTTGCGCAATTTACATCCCAGGGGTTAATTAAGCCCTTGTTTTGCTGCTGTGGTTGACTAAAAGAAAACGTTATTTTCACCGCCAAAAAAACATTTTTCCTGTAGCATAATTCAAAGCGAAGGTTAATTTAACAAGTTTACTCTTGTTGTGTAGCGTAGAAAAACACGCCATTGTTAACCGCTACAAAGCTCGTATTTTGGTTTCTCATTCTTTGCGCAAATTTTCATCCAGGGGTTTTAAATTAAGCATTGTTCTGCTGCTGTGGGGACTAAAAGAAAACGTTTATTTCACCGCCAAAAAGACATTTTTCCAGTAGCATAATTCACAATGAAGGTTAATTACAAGTTTTACTCTTGTTTGTAGGTAGAAAACACGCCCAAATTTTAACACGCTACAAAGTCTAGTTTTTGGTTGCTCAATTCTTTTTGGCAATTTTACATCCCGGGGTTAATTAACGTTTTCTGCTGCTGTGGTGACTAAAAAAAACATTTATTTCACCGCCAAAAAGACATTTTTCCTGTAGCATAATTCACAAGCGAAGGTTAATTACAAGTTTTCCTCTTGTTGTGTAGCGTAGAAAACACGCCATTGTAACACGCTAATAAGCTCGTAGTTTTGGTTGCAAATTTTTTGCGCAATTTACATCCGGGGTTTTAAATTAAAACGTTGTTGTCTGCTGCTGTTTGACTAAAAGAAAAAGTTTATTTCACAGCCAAAAAAAACATTTTTTTGGGAGCATAATTTCCAAGGAAGGTTTTAATTACAAGTTTTCCTCTTGTTGTGTGGGGTAAAAACACGCCATTGTAACACGCTACAAAGCTCGTAGGGTTTTTGGTTGCTCAATTTTTTTTGGCAATTTACATCCAGGGTTAATTAAGGTTGTTCTGCTGCTGTGGTGACTAAAAGAAACCCTTTATTTCACCGCCAAAAAAGACATTTTTCCTGTAGCATAATTCCAAAGCGAAGGTTAATTACAAGTTTTCCCCTTGTTGTGTAGCGTAGAAAACACGCCATTGTAACACGCTACAAAGCTCGTAGTTTTTTGGGTTTTCTAAATTCTTTTTTGGGAATTTACATTCCAGGGTTAATTAGCGTTGTTCTGCTGTTGGTGACTTTAAAAAAAAACGTTTTTTTTCACCGCCAAAAAAAAACATTTTTCCTGAGCATAATTTAAAGCGAAGGTTAATTACAAGTCTTCCTCTTGTTGTGTAGGGTAGAAAACACGCCATTGTAAAACGCTACAAAGCTCGTAGTTTTTGTTTGCCCAATTGTTTGCGCAATTTACATCCAGGGGTTTTAATTAAGCATTGTTCTGCTGCTGTGGTGACTAAAGAAAAAAGTTTATTTACCGCCAAAAAAACATTTTTTCCTGAGCATAATTCACAAGAAGGTTAATTACAAGTTTTCCTCTTGTTGTGTAGGGTAAAAAAACACGCCATTGTAACACCTACAAGCTGTTGTTTTGGTTGCTCATATTTTTGGCAATTTACATCCAGGGTTAATTAAGCTTGTTTTGGTGCGGGTGACTAAAAGAAAACGTTTATTTCCCGCCAAAAAAGACTTTTTTTCCGACATATTCAAACGAAGGTTAAAATTACAAGTTTTCCTCTTTTTGTGTTTGGTAGAAAACCGCCAATTGTAAAACCCCTTAAAGCTCGTAGTTTTTTTGGTTTGCAAATTTTTTTTTGCCAATTTACATCCAGGGGTTAATTTAAGCTTGTTCTTCTGCTGTGGTGACTTTAAAAAAAACGTTTATTTCACCCCAAAAAAAACATTTTTCCGAGCAAATTCACAAGGAAGGTTAATTACAATTTTTCCCCTTGTTGTTTTAGCGAGAAAACACCCCTTGTAACAGCTAAAAGCTCTTTTTTTTGGTTGCTCATTCTTTTTTTGAATTTTACTCCAGGGGGTTAAAATTAACATTGTTTCGCTGTTTGGGGGATAAAAAGAAAACGTTTATTTTACCGCCAAAAAAGTTTTTTTTTTTGTAGAAATTTCAAAGCGAAAGGTTAATTACAAGTTTTTTCTTGTTGGGTAGGTAGAAAACACGCAAATTTTAACCGCTACAAAGCTCGATTTTTTGTTTCTCAATTTCTTTTGCGAATTTACAACCCCAGGGGGTTAATTAAGCTTTGTTTGCTGCTGTGGGTGACTAAAAAGAAAAGTTTATTTCACCGCCAAAAAAAAATTTTTCCTGTAGCATAATTTAAAG
>JAODAL010032355.1:0-47060 GCA_025379985.1 Phyllomedusa bahiana
TTGCGCAGGTCTCGGGAAAAATGCTTGTTCGGGATTTTAATAATGATGTTTATAGAAGGTTTCAGCTCTTTTTCAGAAAATTTTACACTTAATAAAAATGATTTTTTTTATTCATACTCCATGCCGCACGGCACTGAGAGCCGAGATTGCATGGCTCTTTTTCTGAGAATGTTTTCCGCCTTTATAAAGGAGATTTTTGATTCATACTCCGCACTGACATGTGGAATGATTTCTCGCTGTTTTCCAGCCTGTCTAGCATCGGAACAGATTTTCGTTGCAGTCCCGCACAGCGCCCATGTCCCCGCACAGCGTCCATGTCTCCGCACTGTGCCCAACACACTGGCGAGGCGCAGGGAACTTTTCCCCGCATGTACGAGCGCACCTCCTCAGACGGCGAATCTTCGGCGCAGCGCCGCACTGTGCCTCAGTCCCGCACTGCGCCCCCCCACACTGGCGAGGCGCGGCAGACTTTGGCCCGCATGTAGGGACCGCACTAACCTCCCGGGGGCGAATTTTAAAGGCGCGGGCCCCCCTGCCGCCATAAGTCCCGCTCTGCGCCTCAAACTCTGGCGAGGCGCGGCGGACTTTAGATAGGATCTTTGAGCGCGCCCCGGCCACGTCTAAACTCAGGCGCAGATTTCGCCGGAAAACCTGCGGAAAGGTGCGCCCTGACGTGGCGAGCTTCATACATGTCTCCCATACTCTCCAATATATATATACGTATATATGTATCTCCATCACAACCCAACTTACCCCTATATATACAAATAAAATAAAATATATAATATATATAAAAATAAAAATATAATATATATATATATATAATATAATTCCCATAAGAACTGTAAACATTAACCCCATGAACACCACAACCAGGTAGGGCAGAGGTCCTTGGAACCAACGAACGACCTGGCGACCAAATCCCCGCAGGGAACAAACCACCATTTACCCCCAGCCGCACTCCACTGGCTCGGGGGTCCTAAAGCCATACAGCATGACCCCTGCAGTGCTGATGCTCGTTCAGCCCAACCCAACCATCTCACCATAAATACCCCCTCTGCTGTGACCCCTTGAAAGGAACACACTTAAAACTGACTGGATTAAATTGGCCACAGCAGCCCTTTTATTTAACAAAATACAACATAAATGAAATTGCCATATAAAAATATAAACAATCTCTCCAATATATATATATAATATATATATAAATTAAAATATAAATATATATATTATATATATAAAATATATAATACGTAAATATGTATCTCCATCACAACCCAACTTACCCATATATATATGTAAAATATATATAAATATAATATAAAATATATATATAAAATGTAAGGTGGCAACAGCAGGAGGGTGTACAATGGAGTGTACATCCCAGCCAGTTTTCCCTGGCATGCACCTTTCAATGTCCAAACACATGCCCCCAAGGTAAGGAGACTTGGGGGAATGAAAGGCCAAAATTCAATAGGTGTCCGACAGTTTAGACTGTCCCACATATGTTTAACATGCGTAATATGTTAGTATGGCTTCAGCCATTTCCTGGGGCGGCCTTTCATTGGGGGTGAGCAGGGAGCGGGGTGGGTGCTCACTTCCCCCTGACTCCACTCCGGGGTTTACCTGGAGTATAAAAGTCAGGCGGTAAGCTGACTATGGGGGTTACAACCCCCCGCTACCTTCAAGCCCCTTTGGGGGAGTCCTGCTGGAAAACCAGCAGGGTGAACTTGCAGACTGACAGTAAGCCTGAAACCCCTGTTAGTTTTAGAGCCCAGACGGGCAGGCGTTTTTGTTTTTGTTTTGTGTTTTGGGGCCAAAAGCCTTTCCCCATTGTACTTTCCCGTTTTTCTGCTAAATAAAATAAAAGAAAACCCCCGTATTTTCCAAAAACCCCGGAAAACATTTTCTTTTCCCCCCTGCCTGGAAAAACGTGAAGTCCCAAAGATCCCAGACCGCTAAAGCTCAACATGGGAGGACCCCATTGAGCAAAATAGAGGAAAATAAATCCCTTTTGAGACAGAGGAAAAACGTAAAGTCCTGGGTGCCCAAACAGGGTACCACAACGGTCGCAAGGCGGCTAAAAAAGGATGAGCTGGTGAAGGGGGCTAATTTCAAGCCAATGCTAACCTCCAGCTGAAAGGGGGCCCGCCAGCAGAAAACGCACAAGGGGAAACCCCCCCCGGGGCGCAACTGAGACGAATCCCTTGCTAATTGAAAACCCCCCAGGCCCAAAAAGGTTTAAAAAAGCAACAAACCCGGGAAACCCCAAAAAGTGCCCGCAACAGGGTCCCGACCCTTTGGGGGCAAGGCCAGAAGTACCCAAAAAAGGTCTCGGGGGCCCCCACCCCGCCAGTTGGTTCAAGGTTTCCCTGCGGGGAAGATGGGCCGCGGATGACACCTCGAGGGGTTTTCCTGGGGACCCCTTTGGGGCGGAAAAGCCGAGAGAGAGCACTGGGCCCGGGGGAAACCCCGTGGGCGGAAATGCCCCGGGTCCCTTCCAAATGGGCGAACCGCAGAAGGCCACCCTTCAAACCCGCGTTCCCAAAACACCAAGGAAATACAACCCAAAAGCGGGGGGGATTCCCGGCCCCACTTGGGGGGGCCCCCTGGCCATTTCGGGCCCCAGAGAATTAAAAAGCCTGGGGGAATTTTTAAAAATTTAAGACCCCGTTTCCACAAATTAAACCCAAAAAGGGCCACAGCCGGAGAAACCCCCAAAAACCGGGCCCCGGTGGGGCAAAACGAGTGGTCCCGTGGGGCCCCTTTTTTTCTGCCCCCTTTCCCCCCAACTCCCAAAAGTGCGGGGGGGTAAAAACCCCCCCCCCAAAAAATGTGGATGAATTGGGGGCGGTTTGGAAAGGGTTTCAAAACGCTACAGGGGGGAGGTTTTTCCTGGGAGGTCCTACATACCCCGGGGGAAACCGCAGACCTCCCCAACTGCGGTAAGACCCGCTCCTGTCCCCAAAAGGGGGTTTTCCCCGGGAAAACGGAAAGGGGGGGGAGGCCCCCCTACCCCCCAAAAAGGGACCCCTTTTTCTAAGGCCCCGGGCCCCTTAAATCGCTTTGGGGATGCCCCAAGGGCTTTTGGGGCATGGGGGCGGCACGTTGCCCGGGCAGGGGGGAACCCATGGAAAGTGGGATGGGGAAAGGGGGTACCTCCTGGTTTTCCCGGGCCGTCATATTCCAACCAAATCGGGGCACTGCTGGCAAGGACCGACGAGAGTGCCCTGTTTTTCCAAATTTAAAGGAAAATTTTTGGGGCAGGCCCTCCCGGACTCGGGGAGCTTAGTGGGCCCCCTTTTGCAACCCGGGCTGGGGAGGCCCCAGAGCAAACCCCCTCCAAAGCCGGAAAAGGGGTTTGTTTGTAACCATGGGGGGCACCAGGGAAATTTCCCCACTGCCAAAACTGGGAATAGGGGACTGGCCTGGGGTCACCCAACATGGGGGTGGCCGTGGTGACCAAATTTTCCCCACAGCGGGAGTTTTTGGCTGTGAAATTTACCGCTGTTTTGGGGACCTTTTGGGGAAATAAAACTCCCTAAAAGGTATAAGAATTTTACCTGCAGTAAAAAGACGTGGGGCCAAAAAAAGGGTAATTTTGTTGAACCTGTGCCTTTTCCCCCTTGTCGGGGGCCGGCTGGAGACCCAGAGGAGACCCCCTCCCGAGTTAGAACTCCCTCCTTGCCATTCCCCGAGAGGGGAATTTTTGGCACAGAACAAGTGAGGGACCCCAACCTGGGTAACGCTTTGGGAAAAACGTAAAAAGGGGGAAATGAGGGACCCCCCGAACCAGGAAGGCCAAAATTTGGGGGGTTTCCCGCACTTCGCCCCAAAGGGGGCAATTTTTTTTATACCCCGGGTGAGAAAGACCCAACAGGGTGGTGGAACAGTTTTTTTGTTTAACCCCCAACACAAGTCCTATGATCTTAGAGCTGGCAATTCCCATTGTTGGGGGGACACTTTTGGGGCGGAGAAAACTAGGGGGCGGGGGGGGAGCGTAACTGCTACTGGCCCGGCATCTACAAGGCATGGATGAATTCTGTCAGTCCTGCCCGGAAAATGTCAGGTCCACGCCCCAAACCCCCCTTTTTCCGGGGTCCTTGGTTCCCCCTCCCCCCATTAAAGAGGTACCATTTTGGGTGCGGGTTGGGATGGATCTGGTCGGTTTCCCCCCCCTAAATTTACTAGAGGGCACCAGCATATCTTTTTTGTACTGGAAAATTTTGCCCCAAACCCCTTTCCCCCGAAGCTAAAAGCCCTCAGAAATACCTCCTCAAAGGGATTTGCTAGGGAGCTGGTTTTAGCTAAATTTCCCCCCTACAGGGATCCCCAAGGAGATCCTGAAACCCACAGGGTACCCCCCCTTTTTTCCAAGTAACCCAAAGAGCCCAAGGCCCCCTGAAAAAAATTTCCCCCCTGCGCACCTCCGTTTTACCATCCCCCGACCTATGGTCGGGGCGAGCGCTTTAATAAAAACCTTTAAAAAGGGATGTTTAAAAAAAATTTGGGGGACAAGGAAAGGAAAGGGAATTTGGACCACCCCCGTTGCCCCATCTTAAAGTTCACCCCCGGGAAGTCCCCACAGGGGATCCACGGGGTTTTTCCCCCATTCCCACTGGGTATATGGGAGACATCCCGGATGGCTTCCCGTCATAAACCCCGAGAAAACCCGGGGGCAAGAGGAAAACCCCTTACCGAAGTGTCCCTAGAACATATAGCCGCCCTGCAGGACCCGGGTCCCCGGCAGTTATGCCCATTTTAAGGGGGGAACATGCTACAGGCCCCGGAAGCCCAGGGGCCCGGGGTTTTTAACAGGACCGCAAGAGTCAGGGCTTTTTAGCCCCCGGGGGAAAAGGGGGCTCGTAAATTTTACCAACTTGAGAGCAAGTTCCTAGGGTAAATGGCAAGGCCCCATGGTCCTTTTGAAAATTGGGGGAGGGAGGTGAAATTTCAGGTTTTTCCCCCAGGGGAAAAAAAAAACCCAAACCCAAATTTTCCATATTAAAACCCCAAACAAACCCTGGAAGGAAACCCAAAAAAGCCTGGGGGGCTGCAAGGGGGGTCGGGATTTCCCAAAACCAAAAGGGGTTTTCTCCCCTCCCCTCCGTATCGTGGAGTCCTTGTCAAAAGGGCCAGAGACGGGGGTCCGGGGGTTTTCCCACAGAGGAAAAACCCAGGGGGAAATTTTCCCGAACTTTCCCGGTGGAAAAGAAAGGGCATCCCCAAAATGACATTGTCACCGAGCCCCCGCCAAAAGGTGCGGCTAAGACCATACAGGGGGCCAAAAAAGGGCCCCGAGGCCAAACCCTTTCAGAAGAAAGTGAAAAATGCTAGGCCCGGGGGGGGAAAAGAGAATTCCCCCCAAAATGGGGGGGGTTCCCGCCCATCCCCTGATTATCCCTAAGCCAGATGGGATCTTGCGGGTTTTGGGAATGGGCTTCCCCAATTTTAAAAGAAGGGCCCCAAATTCCGGTGCCCCTTACCCCCCGCCAAGGGCGACCGAAAAATTTATCGAGAAAAGGTTAGGGAACCCCCGCGGGGGTTTTTAAAATGACCAACCCTTTTTGACCTCACCCAAAAGGGGATTGGGAGGGTTTCCCCCCCCAGATCGGTTTAAAGAGAAAACCCCGGGAAATTTTCCCCCCCCAGAGGGACACTTCCAGTAAAGTCGTCCTTCCCCTTTTGGGTTTTCATGGGGGCCCCTGCGACCTTTTTAGAGGTTTTAAAAGGGCAACATCCCTGCCAAACCGGGATAAAAAAAAAGCAGCCGGGATACCTGGATGATGTGGGGATCTTAAAAGCGCCGATTTGGGGGTTCGCCCTGGCTAAGGTGGCCCAACAGTCCTAAAACGCGAAGGGGCCCGCCGGCCCAAAGGCCAAAACCCCCAGAAAGGTGGGGGCAAAAAAGGGCTAGAGGAGGCCCCCGCACCCCCCGGGGGATAATATTGGCCGAGGGGGCAACAAACCCCCGGTAGGGCAAGCTCGAAGGCAATTCAAAATTGGCCTCCCAAACCCCCGGCCCAAAAAACAGGTTTTGAGCCCCGGCAAAAAGCAAAGGGAAAAACCGGAGGTTTTTTAGGCCCCCTTTTGCCACAATAGCTGCCCCTCCACAGATCCCCACCAAGGGAGCCCAAAACCCCCTAGTAAAGTGGAAAAACCCGGGGGGCTGAGCAAGCCCCTTCTGAAACTTTGGGGGAAATGGTTTAAACCCCCGATTTTTTAAAAGGGGAATTTTATAGTTTCAAAACGGAAGCCTCAGGAAATAGGTTTAGGTTTCAAATTTCCAGGGCCCAAAGGGATAATTGGGGGAAAAAGCACCCCCCGTCGGGAAAAAACCCCAGCCGGAAACTGTTCCCGGGGGCAGAAAAGAAAATTTTTCGATTGTAAAGGGGAATGTCTTTGGGTCTGAAATGGGCAAACCCAGGCGCGAAGGGACTAACTGTTTAAAAGGGGAAATTTTTGGGGGGACACCTTTTGAAACCCCTTTCCCCCTTTGAAATGAGGGCCCAAAAAAAAAAGGGGAAAAATGCGAGGGTGGGCCCGGGGGTTCCTGGCCCTACAGGGTTTTAAGTTCGTGTAGAAAAAAACCCCAGGGTCTCAACAAGCAAAGCAACGCATTTTCTAGATACATAGTTTTTGGGGCCCCAGGTGCTCCGCCCCACGGGGCTAAGCAGAAAGGGGGGGGTAAGTAAGGTGGCAAAAGCAGGGAAAGGGGGAAAAATGTGAGTTACAACCCTGGCCCCTGGGCCCTTAAGCATGGGACCTTTCCCAAAGTCCAAACACATTCCCCCAAGGTAAGGGGACTTGGGGGAATTAAAGGGGCCCCAAAATTCAAAGGTGGGCGACAGTTTAGACTGTCGACATATGGTTTTTTAAAGCGTAAAAAAATGTTGGTTTGGCTTTACCATTTCCTGGGTCCCTTTTTATTGGGAGTGAGGCAAGAGCAGGGTGGGGGCTCACTTCCCCCAAAACTCCACTCCGGGGTTTTTCCCCTGGAGTAAAAAGTCAGCGGGAAAGGGCTGACAAGGGGGTTACAACCCCTGGCTCCCCTTAAACCCTTTGGGTTTGGAGCCCCCGCTGGAAAAACCCCAGCAGGGGAAAATTTTTTCAGACTGACATTTAACGACCCCTGTTTTTTTAAGCCCAAAAGGGCACCCCGTTTTTTTTTTTTTGGTTTTGTTTTTGTCCCATCCCTTTTGGCACATTTACTTTCTTTTGCTGCAAAAATAAAATACAGAAGCCCGTTTTTCCCCACCTGGAAAAACGTCTCTGCCCTCTGCCGAACACTGAAGTCACGATCCCAGAGCCGCTAAACTCACAATATAAAACAAAAAGTATAAATATTTTTCCCCCATAAAACTGTAAACTTTAAAACTCCATGAACACCACAACCAGATGGGGAAAGGGGCCCCTTGGGAACCAACCAACCCCGGGCGACAAAACCCCCCGAAGGGAACAAACCACCATTTACCCCCACCCGAACCCACTGGCTCGGGCCCCCCAAAAGGGCCATACAAGAGGGCCCTCACCCAATTTGCTCTACGGGGAAAGCCACCCTTTAAAAGAGCCCCCCCACCTTCCCCTTTGGTCGATTCACCATTCCCAAAACCCCAAGAGGGAATCATACCCCAAAAGACCCCCTCCCCGTATCTCCTCACCCAAATTTCCAAAAAACCCCGCCGCCCCCCCGCGAGCATCCATGAACCCTCATGCAACCCCGGGGGCCCCCCCCCAAGCTCAAAGCTTTTCCCAATCCTTCCTAAAGGGCCCAACCCCCATAAACCCAAAACCCCAACAGCTGTCAAAGTACCCCAAACCAGACCCCCAAAAGTTGTAAACCCCAAATTTTCCAAATTTCCCAAAATCCCTTAAAAACCCACCCCTCCATTCCTATCCACAAAATTCGCCCACTGCCCTTTATTTACCTTGACTCTCACCTTACACCTCCCCCACCGAGCAGCCCCCCCTCCAAGATGTCGAAACACAATGTCGGACCAGAAAATTTCACCATACCCAAAAGTACCTCCAAAAACCCCCCAACCCCAAACAAAAATCTCCGAACCCAAACCCTGGGATGTTTAAAGACCCCAAAAATCAATTCCCCCCCGCATGCAACCCCAAAAAATTTTTCCCGGAGGCCTAAAAGGGGCTGCAAACCCATCACCTCTGGGCCCCAATCCTAACCCCCCTCCCACGCTGCCCAAAAGCCAGCGAAAACCCCCCCCGCGACCCCCTTTGAAACCCCAAATTGACCAAAAACCCCCAAACCAACCCACCAAAAACCCCCTTAAAGCCACCAGAAAAAAAAGGCCCGGGAATGTAAAGCCAAAAACCAAACTGATTTCCCCATCTCCCAATCCTAGGGATGGGCCCTGCTCCCGGGGCTGCGGGGTGGGGCCCCCCGTGCAGAGGGGGCACTGAGGCCCCCACCCCGCACCCTTTCGGTACAGCCCCGATCTGGAAGGGATGTGGTCGAAAGGGGAAAGGGCCAAAAACCAACCCCCCACCAAAAAACACCCCCCTAAACACAGCGGAAAACTGAAACGTGAAAAAAAACGTTCCATCCAAAATACCCCGGGAGCGGCCCGCACTCGGCCCTCTACAAAAACTGAAATTCCCCTGCCAACAACGCAACGGACACATCAATGCCCCCGGAAGCCCCCGCAGGGTCACGCGTCCCCCAAAACCCTCCCGGGGCCCTGACCCCTCTTTAAACCGTCCCCCGCCAAACAAAACCCGTCCCCCCAAAAATCCGAGACGCCCCTCCTGTTTAAACCCCCCCTCCCCCCTTTAAACGACTGGGAAAACCCACCAACCCCCCCCCACTGCAAAGCCCCAAAGAATGCCAAGAAAAGGGCCCCAACCCTTTAAAAACCCCCACCTCAAAACCCCAAGCTGGAAACTTCCCCCAACACCCCCCCCAAGGGCCTTTCAGCAAGCAAAAACCCCACAGGGGGGCCAAAAACATCCCTCGCCCCCCTGGCCCCGCCTATAACCCGAAGAGCCCGGGACATGACGAAATCCTTCGTCAAATCCCGTAAACCCCCACCGAAATCCAAAACCCAAACGCTTACCCCCAGATATAAATCCGAGAAACCCAGAAAACTGACCAAATGGGGGCCCCCGAAAAATGCCCCAACCAAAATAAACAAGGGCCCCCAAGTGTTCTTCCCCCCGACACCACATCCCCCAATTTCCCCGATCCAGGGCCACCCACTGCACCCAGGGTGCCTCATAAGCAGCCCAAAGGGCCCCCCGACAAGGAGGCCGAATTCGGCTGGCAGCGTCCCGAAGGCCCCCGGTCCATAGGACCCCGGGGCCCTCTTTTCCCCCTAATCTTCTGAACCTGCCGGCCCGAGCCCAAAGGGCCGGAAAAAGGGGCCCCCTTTCAAAACCCAGAAAGAGAGTTCCCGCCCCAAACCCCATTATTAACCCAGGGCCTTTTAACCCAACCAACCCACGAAATTTAGCACCAAGCACCGCAAAACCCCAAAAACCCCCCCAAAAAAGCACCACCGGGGTTTTAAAAGGGGCCCTCAATTGTTAACGCCAAAAACCCACACCCAAAATTTATCACAAAAGAAGCAAACCCTTTTCTCTCGAAAAGTACACCCCACAACCCAACCACCCCACAAGGGAAAAAAGTTCCGGGAATCCCAAATTTCCAATTACCGGAAGAACCCCCATTTTCCCCGGGCCAGGGAGCCGCACCCCCCCTGCACCCCCCAAATACCCAAAAAACCCGTGCTGCCTGTCGCATCGGGGAAGATATAAATCTCCCAATTGGGACAATTCCCCATGCAGAAAAAAGGGAACCCCATTATACAACCCAAAAAAAAATGGCCCAACCCTAAAAACCTCTCTGTTTTCACAAGTCAAGCGCAAAAATGATGCGGTTTTAAAACACCCCGGTGCGACGGGCCCAAACCCCGCGAACACCGACCCATCGGAAAGACCTGCCGCAAATTGGTTTTCCCCAACGACTGCACCCCAAAGGGGGAATTTTAACGCAAAACCAAAGACCCACCAAACCTCCCAACGCAAGAATTAACTACCCACAGGCAACCTGCACTCCACCTCTCGGAATAAAATCATTTCCCAAAAAAATTCAAACAATACTCGGACCCTCTGCTTATCCGGGGCCCAAAGGGGGAGTCGAACCAATCCACACAAACCAATGCTACCAACAAAGACCCCACACGGGAGACCCCCGCGGCCCAACAAAAAATAAATCACCAAATAATAAAATGATAGAACTAAACCCCCCGAAACCCCCAACCACCCACCCAAAAATGTGCAAAAAACCCTCAAAAATGGGCCCACATGAAACGACAGCCCATTGGCAAGCAACGATCCACAAAAAAATTTCCCTCCCAAAAAAACACCCAACATTTCAAACTATCCCTAAAACCGGCAAAAGTCGAAAAGCCAACCAATATTGCTTTGGCCATTAGCGCGCCGCCCATCCACCCACCGGGACACCCCTCCGTCCGAAAAATTAGACCCCACGAACACAAGCCCATGCTAAAAAACTGTCTTCACGGATTGGCCCTTGGGAAAAACAAAGGGGAAAAGAGCCAAATTTTTTCCCGGCCCTTCTTTGGAAAAAACCCCCAAGGGAGCCCACCAAAAGGCCCGGAAAAAGGGGGAAAACTTAAACGTCCCACAAATTCTTCCCAGCGACAAAAACCCTTTGCCAACATTTCCACACCATGTCGGATGCTCAGGGACCTCAGTTTCTTAATAGAAAAAGGGACAGAGTGAGCAGGGGGGGGAATCCAAGCCCCTCCCGAACCCACCAACAGGCCCGGTTTCCCCTATCCGGAAAAAGCGGGCTAAAAAGGGGTTTTCATCTCGCCCCCATCTCACCGGTGTCATCCCCCCTTGGCCCCCGCACTGGCCCCTTTGCTCCGCCCCTTTTAAAGCAACGGGGCCGGGGGACGGTCTGCGCAAAAGGACACACTGTTTAAAATCAAAACCCGGGTCCCAAATTTACATTCCCCCCCCCTTTAAAAAAAACCAAAAAAACCCCCCCTTTTTGAACCCCCGGGGGCGGGACCCCGCCCCGCCACTAAACCCCCCTCCTCCCTGGCCGGGCCAAACAGGCCCCCCCCAAAAAGGGCTGCCCAAACCCTTGGGCGGGGCCCAAAAACTTAAACCAAAGACCAATACCTTATGGTCCCCCCCCTGATTGGGGGCAAAACCGCCTCCGTTACGAAACGCTCGTCAAACGCACCACCCTGTCCCCATACCCCAATGCCCCCCCCAAACGAAACCGTGTAGCAAAAAAGGCCCGAACAATTCTGGGGCGCCTTTTCCCCCCAAGCCCAACCGTGATATCGCAAACGCTTGAAACCATTGGCCAAAAGTCTGCGGAATGATGGCCATCGGCACTTTTCCCCTCTTCCTTCTTGCTCCATCTTTTTACCCTTTAAAAAATTTAAAACCCTAAGGGCAAAAGGGAAAAGTCTCAACTACGTCCCTTCCAACTTTTCCCCACCCTCTGCCAAATCACCCCCTTGGCCTTTAAGCAAACATACCCCCCCCTTTTGCCCCCACACCAACCCCATTTCCCGCGGAAAATTCCCACTGCAATAAACCCACCCCCCCCCCCCCCCACCCTTCCCCCCCAAAAGCCTAAGGGCACACCCCTCATTGAAAACCCCCCAAGGGGACCACCAACAAACCCAACCCAGGATCCACCGGCAACCCCCCGCCGAACCCCCCCCTAACCCCCCAAATCACCCCTAAAAAACCCAACGCTGCCCGTAAAACCCCCCCCCCCGAAAAAAACCCCCCCGCCCACCACAACCCCACCCTCCAGGAAAAACCTAGGCGCCCACACCCTCTTTCCCCCCTGTAATGAAAAAAAGGTGGAAACAAACAAACAGAAAAGGACAAGACAAATACTCACCTGGCTTTCGTGGGGGCTGTGGACCCACCCGCCACTAACCCTGGAAACCGGTCGACATCCAGCAGATAAACCCGTCGTGAATCGTGGCCCCCACGACCCCGGTCAAGTCCATCAGCACCCAATAGGGGAGGGGCCCACCGGCGCAGGTCGCGGGTTTTGGGCGGCACCGCCAAGCCCCAAAACCGGGAACCCAATCTCCCGACACGCCGGGGGCCCCCGACCATCCCTGTCTTCCTCCCCCCGGGGGCCCCCTTTACCCAGGGGAATCTCCAACCGCTGCCACTACCCCGCTCCTGGTGGCCTCCCCGACCGGCACATCGCCAGTAAGGCCACCGCCACCAACCGACCGAACGAACGACCTCAAAGCAGCAGCCGATCCAGCACCAGACTGAGGCCCAGACCCACCACTCTCCGCAAGGACCGCCGGTCCTAAAATCCTGATGCCTTACAGGCCGGGCAGACCGACCCCCCGGACTGGAGCCTGCCACCCACCTGAAGGGTCCCCGGAAGGGCTCGGCGGCAGACGGCGAGCCCTGTCGGGTGCCCTCCGGGCTAGGCGCTGACGGGGGGCGAGCCCAGCACCTGCGGCCAACACCGCTACCCCTGTCACTGAGTGCATAACCGCAGCCCCAGTGGCCACCATCCTCCTGGCCCCCAGAAAGATGGCTTCCAGATCCACAGACCCCCATGCCTACCACCGCTGACTCTTAAGCCAAGGCCGTAACCCTAGGCCCCTCACTGACCCCAGGGCATCCCTAGAGCGCCGCGGCCGTATCCCCGGCCCCACACAACAAATTCCGGCACAGCCTCCTCTAGCCAAGCGGCCCCCTTGGATCCGCCATGCGCCGCAGAAGCTCCCCCAGTTCGTACCACGCATAACATTTCTGGAGCGCTCAGCACGGGCGTCCACACTGCTGCCTCCGCGCCGCGAAACTGACGTAACATGCGGAAGAGGGAGGTCCCACATGTCCCTTCATTTGCTGATCCGCCTACCCTTGGCCGCCAGCAACGTACAAAGCGCCTTAGCCGCGCCGAGCCACCGTCATGGCGCGCCTCACACCCTAGGGGGCGTGGCCGTCCGGCGCGCTGCTTGATGATAAGGACTTTTTAATCCCAATTCAAATGATCCCGTATTAATGTTTCTTGGTGATTCAGTAATCAAAACACTTGGTTGGGCAAAGTTCATGCAACAGATGAACCAAAACAGGGCAGAGCAAATAAGCACTTTAACAGTGGAAGATGGGAGCAATCAGTAACAACCCAAATTATTAAAGACAAACACTATCACAATGTATCACACATGTAAAGTGTCAGATTTTCAGGAGGGTTTAAACCCCTAAGTGCAAATGGATGTACCTCTGTACAACTATATATATTTAACCACGCTGCCAGGTGATGAATGAAATGTACATTACTAAAAAATCCATTACAAGCAATTGAACAGGGTTTAAAAAATCATTTTTCACAATGGAGCCAGTATTTGCAAAACCATTTAAAATGTCCAGCTTTTTGTGTCGTGTGTTTCGGGGTTGTAAATATTACCTCTCACCACTTTCATCTACATGTACAGTATATAAATGCTATATTTTTTTTAGACGCATTGGTGTCAGGGTAAATAATTTCAAGAGGCGCAGTACTCATCCAATAAGGCCTCTATGTGGTACTTTATAGAAACTCCAACAAGCATGGTTGACGCTAGGCATATTTATTTGGGGCACAAAGCCCCGAATAAACACCCTGTCCCCGAATCTCTGGCGGCACTCCAGACCGCTGTGCCCGAGGGCCTGGAGCATCAGGGCCGCTCCTTTGTGCGGGCGGGATGGCATCCGGTCCGATCTCTCTGACAGCGTCTAATCCCGTTTCATAGCGGTCACGCATCAGAGACCAGGGAGAGGGCAGGACGGATCGTAGTAGCTTTTTTTTCTTTTATTTTTATTATGTAAGGGGGGCATATATCTGTCCTATATGGGGCATATTAACTGGCTAAGACGGCACATTATCTGGCTATGGGCACATATCTGGCTGATGGGGGCATATTATCAGGCTAAGGTGGCACAATACTGGCTATGGAGCACAATTATCTGCTATGGGTGCATATTATCTGGCTATGAGGCATATTATCTTGCTATTTGGGAAAATTATCTGGCTAATGTAAGTGTCAATTTATCTGGCAAGGGGCACTATTATCTGGTTTTTATGGGGCAATTATCTGGCTATGGGCCCAATAATCTGGCTTGATGGGGCATATATCTGACTATGGGGCATGTTATCTGACTATGGGGCAATATTACTGGCTAAGGGGGGCATATATCAGACTATGGGGCATGTTTATATTTCAATGGGGCATATACCCGGCTAAGGGTCCAAATATTTATCTGGCTAAGGGCAATATTACCTGGCTAAGGGGCCATATCAGCAGGCTAAGGGTCATATTATCTGGCTAAGGTATATATCTGGCTATGGGGGCATATCGCCTGGCTAAGGGGGCATATCACCTGACCCAAGGGGCATATAGAATCACTACTAAGGGGTATATTACCTGGCTCTGGGCAAAGTCCAGCCCCGAATAAATCTCCCTTGCCCCGAATCACTGCTGACATCCAGGCCGCTGCCGGTTGGGCCTGGAGCGCCAGTTCGCCTCCTTGTGCGGCGGGGTGGGCGTCTGCCGATCCTCTCTGACTGAGCCGAAACGCGTTTTCATACGGACCCGCAGTCAGAGTACAGGAGAGGCAGGAACGGATCGTATACCGTCCAGCCCCTCCCCTGTATGTAACAGCGCTTGGTGAGCGCTGATTACAACTAGCAGCAAACGCAGTAGGCGTGAACGCATCACTTTCCTCACGCCCCCTGCGTCGCTTGGAAACCCCTCATAAGTCAGCATCTCCTGCCTAGCCGATGAGGTCGTACACTGCTTGACGGTGTAAGCGTGTGGTGACGTCACGCGCTTACACCATTCACCAGCTACAGGACCTGGAGAACGAGAGGACCCATGGTAAGTGAGTGCTTTTTTGATTTTATTTTATTAGGTAAGGGGGCATATTATCTGGCTATGGGGCATATTATCTGGCTAAGCGGCACATTAATCTGGCTATGGGGCACATTATTTGGCTATGGGGCATAATATCTTGCTAAGGGGGCACATTATCTGACTAATGAGGGCATTAATAATCTGGCTATGGGGGAATATTATCTGGCATTGGGCATATTAACTGGATATGGGCATCTTTATCTGGTAATGGGGCATATTATCTGCTATGGGGCCGATTAATCTGGCTATGGTAGCATATTAATCTGACTAATGTGGGCATGATATCAGGGCTATGTGGGCATATTACCTTGCTAATGGTCTATTATCTGACTAAGGGGCTGTTAACTGACAATGGGGCATAATACCCTGGCTAATGGCATATCAAACAGCTAAGGGGCAAAACATCAGGCCTAAGGTGGCATATTATCTGGCAAAGGGATATATTATCTGGCTAAGTGAGCATTCACCTTGGCTAAGGGGGCAATATCACGTGACTAACAAGAGCATATTAATCAGGCTAAGGGGTATATTACCTGCTATGGGGCATATTAACTTGGCTATGGGGGATATCACCTGGCTATGGGGCATACACCTGCTAAGGGGCATATTACTAGGCAAAGGGGGCATAATCTGCTAATGGGAGCATAACCTGGCTAAAGGGGGCATCGTACTGCCAAGCGGTGGCAGTAACCCTGCTAATGAGTGCATATTAAACTCGGCTAAAGGGGAAATAACCTGATAAGGGGGCAGTAACCAGGCTACAGGGTGGCATATAACAGCTACATCATGGAATCAATAATAAGTGGAAAGAGGGGGCAGCAACCTGGCTAAGGGGCAGCAACCTGGCTACAGAGGGCATCTCTAACTGGCTACAAGGGGCAACTACCTGCCAGAAATGGGCACTACCTGGCATATGGGGGTTACTACCATGGCAAAAAGGGCATCAACCGGCTTTCTTTTTCCAAAGGAAAGCCGTTATGCAGTTTAGGTTGGAGTGGGTGTGGCTTTTTGAAGGGGGTGTGGTATACCGAAAGATGGGCGTGCCCATCTAAAATCTCCTGCTTTTTTTTTTACTTTTCAAAAGTTGCCAACTATGCACAATATGATACCGGGGAAAGATATCACAAGCCATAGCCACAGAGCAATCTCCATGGGTTTTGCCCTCTACTTCCCATCCACCTCTTCAAGAAGTTATATTTTCAATATTACACACATGGAGTATGATAGTGCATGGACGGGGGCACGCCTCGTATACTCGCATACATCCTTCCCCCACCATTATATAATGCAGCCTTATGCCAACACAAAGTAAAATCACCTATCATCCCATAAACTCCTCACTTCCACCTATTACCATATATCACTACATTATGCTCTTCCTGCGCCTACAATGACACTGTTACCTACTCCTATTACTCATTAGCAGCCAAGAAACTAATCATTCTGACAGCATATTATGACCATAACAAAAATTGTGGCCCATCGGTCCAGAAACAGGAAGCCAAGATACAGTATGCACCTGTAGCACACCATTGAAAGTATACAATATAAAGGGTACATGCTTCTAACTTAAAAATATGCAATTTTATTAATAACCATTAAAAATCAATCAATCTCTTAATCTGTGAAAGAATGACACAAAAGTGCCTGATAATAACAATAGTAAGTATTATCACCAAGGGTATAATCGATACAACTCTATCGTTCATGCAATATAATGTGATCACATCATTCACCACACCATCTGTGATTGTCATTCATCTGAGTCCCCTTATGAACCACATGGGGAAACTATTTGGGACATACTAAAAACCTGACACCTGTCAATGGATTCCACACTTTGGTGAGCCACTCATAAAAGGGGTTGCGGGTGCTCCTCCTTTGATATGGCATTATTAGGGTACCTGTCATCCTAAAGGTTGTCACCAAATATTTTGGAGAGAAAAAAAAACCCTACAGGCTTTCCAAAACCTTTTGGCTGTATTGATTAACCTCTCTTAAACCAGTGACCAGGGGCGTTGCTAGGGTCCTAAAACATCCATGGCTCGGGCCCTTTGTGATTTTCTGGGTAGAGCTGGGTGCACACGACATTTTTCACGCCTCATTGTGAACTGCGGATGTTTTTTTACAGAGAAAAACCTTGTGTTCCTGTCACTAATTTTCTGCACATCCCACACAGATTCCGTCCATCTCCTCAGCAGTCACTGTACAGTAAAAATCACCAATGACAAATTTACTTTTTCAAAACTTCTCACCTTCATATGACAATACCCCTAAACAGTCACCAAAACATACACCTACACATGGAGCAAATCTACCAGACAAGTGATTGTTACTAAAACCCTCCTACAAAACCAAGACCCCAAACTATTACTACTTAAGGCTCAAATAAATCCTGCCAGACCCTGACCGAAGCAACCCCCACATGTGACTATCAGCTGTACACAGGTTCTGATTAACATATACCACTGCCATACAGTGACCATGTAGTGGCAGAAACTAGTTGTTATGTAGGCTCTGCAGAAATATAAGTGATTGCACTGCAGTTACATTTGGTGACTCACCGGAGACGTCTTTTCTGATCAGCGTCGTTCACTTTCCCTTTTCTTCTTCCATCCGGTTCCCACCTTCATGCTGATTTGCTCCCGGCCAAGACTCGTCCCCTGAGGATTTGAACAAAAATATCTTATAATCCTCAATTTTCCAGCAACTCCTTAATTATAGGTATAGCAGTCCCCTCAGTTAGGTATATAGGGGCACTGAAGCAGTATATGGGGCCACAGGCAGGTATGGGGGCCACAGGCAGGTATATAGGGGCACTGAGGCATATATAGGGCCACAGCAGGGATATGGGGACCACAGGCAGGGATATGAACCACAGCAGGATGGAGGCCACAGGCAGGTATATAGGGGCACAGGCTGGTTTATAGGGGCTCTGAGGCAGTATATTGGGGCCACAGGCAGGTATATAGGAGCACTGAGGCAGTATATAGGGGTCACAGGCAGGTATATGGGGCCAAAGGCAGGTATATGGGGCCAAAGGCAGTATATGGGGCCACAGGCAGGTATATAGTGGCCACAGGCAGGTATATAGGGGCACTGAGGCAGTATATGGGGCCACAGGCAGTATATGGGGGCCACAAGCAGGTATATAGGGGCACTGAGGCAGTATATGGGGGCACTGAGGCAGTATATGGGGTACAGGCAATATATAGGGGCACTGAGGCAGTATATAGGGGCACTGAGGCAGTATATAGGGGCACTGAGGCAGTATATAGGGGCCACAGGCAGGTATATGGGGCACAGGCAGTATATGGGGGCCACAGGCAGGTATTATTGGGCAAGGCAGGTATATGGGGGCCACAGGCAGTATATGGGGGGCAGAGGTATGTATATAGGGGCACAGGCCGGTATATAGGGGCACAGGCAGTATATGGGGGCCACAGGCAGGTATATAGGGGCACAGGCAGTATATGGGGGCCACAGGCAGGTATATAGGGGCACAGGCAGTATATGGGGGCCACAGGCAGTATATGGGGGCCACAGGCAGGGATATGGGGCCACAGCAGGGATATGGGGGCCACAGGCAGGGATATGGGGGCCATAGACAGTATATGGGGGCTACAGGCAGGCATTATAGGGGCACAGGCAGTATATGGGGCCCACAGGCAGCGAAATGGGGGCCACAGGCAGGGATATGGGGGCCATAGGCAGTATATGGGGGCCACAGGCAGGGATATGGGGGCCATAGGCAGTATATGGGGGCCACAGGCAGGGATATGGGGGCCACAGGCAGGCATTATAGGGGCACAGGCAGCATATGGGGGCCACAGCAGGGATATGGGGGCCATAGGCAGTATATGGGGGCCACACGCAGGGATATGGGGGGCCACAGGCAGGATATTGGGGGCCACAGGCAGGCATTATAGGGGCACAGGCAGTATATGGGGCACTGAGGCAGGTAAACGCTATAAAAATAACAACAGTAATACTCACCTTAACTCCCCGGCGAGCGCGCTGCGCGTCCTCTTACAGCCGCGCGCGTCCACCGGCAGCATCCTCCGAGCGCACAGCCTATGACGCGGGTCTGACACTGTCTGCGGAGCAGGGAGCACTCGCTCTCTTCTCCGCAGAAGCCCTCAGCTGTGTGTGCGTCCAGCGGACGCAAATGCAGCTGAAGGGCCAGTCGGTGCTCCAGGCCCATGGCAGCGGCCTGGAGCCCAGGAGACTCGGGGCACAGGGGGTTTTATTCAGTGCCCGAGCCCCGAATAAAACAGCCTAGCGACGCCCCTGCCATTGACTCTAGAATCATGAGTAAATTCAATTGGTATTATTATTGTCTACGCAGTAGGGCTTGAAATTTATATTGTCCCTATATGTGAATATGGCTCAATATCCAAGACTCATCATTTATATTGCAGAAACGATAGAGTTGTATCGATTATACCCTTGGTGATAATACTTACTATTGTTGTTATCAGGCACTTTTATGTCTTTTATTCACAGATTTAGAGACTGATTGAATTTTAATAGTTATTAATAAAATTGTATATTTTTTAAACTAGGAATAATTTCCTGTGAGTTAGTTAAAATTCCTGGTGTGACTATATTACTATCTGTGAGCAAAGGGTACATGCCCATAATATTAACATGCCATTCAATTAGCATTGCCAATACATGTCTGAAGTTTCTGAAATCATCTGAATAGTCTCTTAGTTAATAAATCAGTCTTTTTTAGTGAACCAAACACATCTGATGAGCGGTCTCTTTATCAGGATGGAGGATACATGTTTTCATGCTCCCTATTCTGACCATATGTGGATCTCCTGTCTGTACTCTTTTCATATGCTCATTTGTTCTTCTTTGTACCAAACTAACACTTCTCCTGAACAACAGCCCCGCTTGATGTTTTTATTTCTCAGGGCAGGGGCAGTGATTCTTCTGCATCCAGTGGACACCAGGGATTTATTCTCTGTCTTAGTTCATGTTTCCGAGAGGATTTGTATATCGATATTTTTTCAGTCTTTGATTGAAGTCAGGGTCATTTATTTTACATCCAAAGCCTGAAGCATTGTAGCAGCTGATAATAAAGGATGTCAGTGTGTGTCCGTATACCTTGTTCTGAGCTTGACCACATAGGACAAAATGGATTTTGACTGTTTGCTGTATTATAGATGACTCTTTTGTCCAGTTTCATGTATTTTGAACATCATTTTTTTCTATTTTGTCTCGGTCTCTGCTCTACATTTTTGTGTTTGAGACAGCTGCTTGTCTCTCTGGCCTCTGCTTTTGTTGGTCCTATTGAGGGTAAAGAGTTTTGAGGTCTTTATATTGGTGGTGACTTTTGCATGGTGTTTTTGGCATGTATGGGATCCAGTCTTGGGGCACAATGTCTTCCTGTTTCCAGGCCGGATGGACCTGAGGAAACTCTGCTTAGAGAGAAACACGTAGTCCATATTATTTTATCTTCTATTATGTCCTAATTAAACTTCTGTTTATTTTAATAAGTGGTATTAGCGCCTTATATACCTCATTTTGTAGTTGCTTTTTAGCGCTAATATATTTCCCTGGCCAGAAGGTTGGTTTATTGAAGTGTTTTTTGTCATACAAACGGTAATCCGTAGGATAGGTGATAAACGTCTAATGACTGGGGCTCACCCTTTAGCCTCACCCTGATCCAAAAAATAGAGTTTGTGATTATCCTTGTTCCCCTTTGTTGATGGTAAAGTTGCAGAAAATGTTAGCTTAACAGTGCTATCATGGCTGTGTGGGATGGTGGAACAGGCTCAGTGTGTTTACCCAGTGAAGTCCTATGTGTAATTGGTGATTGCATTCTGCTGTTTGGCCACAAAATGCCACTTTTCGAAAATCTCACTTATGTATAATAGATTATAAGACATGTGATTCGGACTTGTCATGTGACGGAGTGACTAGGGAGCAATAACCGTTTTGGAGAGGAGAAGAGATGAGATTGAGAGATCAGGCAGAGGACAAACGTTGAGCATGGTTCTGCTTGTTGGGAGAGTTCTGCTGACTCTGTTGATGATGTTGTCAAGGAAAGCACTACAGGATCTAGAAACACAGAGTAGTGACCACCATCTTGGATATCAGACTCCAACGGTGGGAACCCTCATCCCAGAGCGGTGACTGTCTGAAACTCCAAGATAGACCCGGATCGGTAGCATGAAAGCCAACTTACCTAGAACTATTTTTCAGGCCTGTAGTTAGCTTAGTTAGGGCCATAGTTGGTGCCAGGCCATAGGTGACTGTACAGGAACAGTCCCTGATTGACACCAGTACTGTTACTATTGCAACATGTTTACCTGTTATACTCTGTTGTACATCTTTTGGGAATAGTGGGTAAAGCTAATTAGGTTGTAAGCTGTTGTGCTACACCGCAGGCATGCATTTGAACTGCATCACATACAATTGTCCCCGTTGTGTACGGTATTAAGAGGTAAATGACGGTCGGCCTTTCCAAGCAGGTTGGTAGGTAAACATTCTGTATCCAGAAAATTTACCCCCGGTGGCATGTTGTGTAGCACAAGGGCCTTGCTCAAATCTTTTTACATGTGTTTTTGTGGAAATTGTTAAGTATCCTTTTCCGACAAGTTCAGTAAACTATATCTTTGGTTGAACTGGTGTTAGAGAAGTTTTCCTTGTTCATGACTTCACTGTATTCTGGGGAACCTACCCCGGTACACAACTTACAACTTGGCGTAGCTGGCAGGATACATCAACCATTATGGACGGGGATGATACGGGAGATCATCCCCCGGCATCAATAACGCCCAGAGACAAGTTCAGGGTGCCCTCACCATGCCCGCACAAGTAGGTTATGTCCCCTCGGGGACGCTATTGCTATAGTGGTGTTGGAGTCATTTCCTTGTTCGTGACTTCATTGTATTCTGAGAAACCCACCCTGGTACATGACTTTCAGCTGTGTAAATGGATGTAGCAAAGTTCAACTTGACAGTGATTTCATGGTGTTCCGTGTTCTCTGTTAGTATATAATAATGAAAACATAGAGCATCATCTGTCAAGTTTATTTTTTGCTATATCTGTAAGTGTTGCAATTACAATAGGTTACACCAGTTCACACCAAATCACACCAAAATCTAAGCAATTTGACTTTATCCACTTCAAATTTTAGTAAAAGTCATCAAAAAATGTTACATATCCTTAACCCTAAATTGAGATTAGCATTAGGGTTAAGGTTTTTACTAGTGTTGAGCGATTATTATCGACAAAGTTGAAATCGGCAAGGTTTTTATAGTGATCGAAATTTTTAGATCATGCGATAATTAAGGCTAAAATTTGTGCATCATCTATTAAGATCGCGCCATTTTCGGCGCTTCCTGTAATTTTGGCGGCCAGCAAATCAGATTACAGAATAGAGCAGGGTGAGATGTGTGTGCGACGTCATGACTGGGATGTGTATGGCTGCGATTGGCTGGAAAAATCACATGACCTCGTTTTACATAGAACAGCGTTTCCTGTTCAGCCTCAATGTCTCTCAGCGTCTCAGAGCAGAAGGACGTGCGCTCTGCTTGTGTCCAACAGCTCAGCGAAATTATTATATTTCTTCACAGAGAAACCTCTATTATGAGCTGTGATTCTTACAATTTAGTTAGATTAGAGATTGGAAGATTTTATATAATTAGGTAGAGAATTTTAAAGCAGCATCTACCGCTGTAAAGTCACGGGGGGACGGAGGGGGGGGCCCTCGCGGGCGAACACAGACAAGCTCTATAAAGAATACTGGATAAAGTTCACCAAGACTTAGTGTAGACATTGCAATAGCTTTATTATTAACAGTTTTCTATTGAAATATTTCCTGGATATTGGGCAGCCGGAACTTATAGGATACACATCTTTTCTAGTAACTGCAGGTCTCTTTGTTAGGTGCAAAACTCCTCTTTTATTATCAGTATACATTTCAGATAGGTGTTCATTTTCAATTTGTCCATTCCACCTTTGTTGATATATCCACCTTGTACTTAAATTAGAATCCAGCAAGTCAGCACAGGTTGATAGGTGCCAAAAATACCTTGTAATATCCGAATAAATTTCAGATATGTGTTTTTTTTTACTTTGGCGTACTACAGCTTTGTTCATTGAGGCACCTTGCACTTAAATGTGAATACTGCAATTTTGTAGTCACCAACAGGTGAATTTGGGATAGGTCCAAAAAAAAATTTTTTAAAACCAAAAATACATTTAAAGAAAAGTGTTTTTTCATTTTTGGCGCACTACATTTTGGTTCATTGGGGCCCAACCTTTTCCCATTTTAAATGTAAATACTCAATATTTTATCCCCCAGGGAATAAATTCCCAAAAAAATTACCTTTTATTATCCGAATACATTTCAATACTGTTTTTTCATTTGGCCCGGCCACTTTTTTGATAGATCTTTTTTTGCAGTTAAATTTGAATAAGCAATTTTGTAGTCCCACGGGTTGAATTAAAAGGGTCCAAAAAAAATCCCTTTTTTACCCCGAATACATTACAGAAACGGGGTTTTTTTCACTTTTGCCCACCCAAAAAAAATTTTTTTTTTTAGACCCCAATTTTGCTTTTTAAAAATTTTAAATCCAAAATTGTGTATTTCCACTGGTGAATTGAAGGTCCCCAAAAATACCTTTTATTATCCGAATACATTACGGGAAAATTTGTTTTTTCACTTTGGGGGAACTAAAAGCTTTTTTAAATTTGAGGCACCTTGCATTTAAAATTGTGAATACGGGCCAAATTTTTTTAGCCCACCACAGGGGGAAATTGATAGGTCCCAAAAAAATACCTTTTATTATCCAATACTTTCAGATCCGTGTTTTTTCATTTTGGGTAGGCCAGATTTTTTGATAGATCAATTTGCAGTTAAATTTAATACAGAATTTTTGTCCCCAACGGGGAATTTTTTTGGGAAAAAAATCCCTTTTTTTTCCCAAATTACATTACAGATACGGGGTTTTTTGCACTTTTCCCATTCCAATTTTTTTGATAGGCCACCTTGCAGTTAAATTTGAATCCGCAATTTGTAGTTACCAGGGTGAATTAAAAAGGTCCCAAAAAATATTTTTTATTATCCAAAACAAACGATATTTTTTTTTTACTTTGGGCGCACTACGGGCTTTGTTCATTGACCACTTGAAATTAAAATTTTTAAAAACCCCAAATTTAATTAAAAGGTAAAAAACCAAGGTTGGATTTTGAAAGGTGGCCAAAGAATTTTAAAATTTTTATTTTTTGAAAAAAAAACGTTTTTCAAAAAAAAATACGTGTTTTTGATTTTGGGCGCATTTAAAGCTTTGTTCATTGACCAGCTTGCACGAAAAAATTTTAAAACAGAAATTTTAAGTCCCCAACAGGTAAATTTGGGAAAGGTGAAAAAAATTTACTTTTTTTAAAACGAAAACTTTTCAGAACGTTTTTTTTGATTTTGCGCACAAAAACTTTTTCATTGACCCCAGCTTCCCGTAAATTTTAAAAAGAAATTTTATTTCACCACAGGTGAATTGAAAGGGGGAAAAAAAAAGGTGTTTTATAGGGGAAAACAAAAACAGAACGTTTTTTTTTGACTTTGGGCATTTCAGTTTTGGTTCATTGACGCAGCTTGCACGAAAAATTAAAAACAGAAAATTTTTTAGTCACCACGGGTGAATTAAAAGGTGCAAAAAAACCGTGTATTATCAAAAAACAAACCCAATAGGGTTTTTTTGCATTTTTGGCCATCCAATTTTTTGGGATAGAGACACCTTGAATTTAAATTTGAATCCACAATTTTTTTTTGATTAGAGGGATTTAGAATAGCTTTGATTTCCCCGTCTTTTAATAAGAGATTTTCCAAAACTATTCCATCCCTTTCTAAATTTTTATATTTCTGAACGGGAGCGAAATGCATTGGAAAGGAGCAAAGGGGGGGGTAGCAAGGGAAAAAGGGGGGACGAAAAAGGGTGCTCCTTCCAGGCGGCGCCCAAAAAGCATGCCAGGGGATCGTCAGTTGCGGGACCGTCAGGCCTGTCATCGCGGGGTCGGGGCCCTTTTAATCTCAAAAACGAACAGCGTCCCCAATTTTTTTCCCCCTTCAGGGGGTTAATGCAACCTGCATCCCGCAGTCTTACCTCCTGGGCCTCCCGGGTCAGGGCCCAAAAATTTGTGTCTTTCAGCTCATCTCATTCCAACTTTAAAAGCAGCCCAAAGGAAAATTGTCCCCCCCCCAAATGTGGATAACCATTGTCTAAAGGGACCTCTTTGATGAAAAAATTTGGGGTTGGGGGTCAAAAGGGCATTTTAAAAGATAAAGAAATGATTTAGTCTGCTCTGACCCCCATTTTACTGTCCATCAGGGGAGAAGGAACCCGGTAAATTTGGAAAAACCCAGGGGCTGGGCCCAAACGCCTTGCGGGACCTTTTGCTTGTACCCCGAAATTTTTTGGATGCAGAAATCGGGACCCCCAAATTTCACCGGGTTTTTGATGAGGATATTTGACGACATTGGGGATCCACCCGGGGTCTTTTCCGCAAAATTTGTTGCGAGCGCTTCATCAGGGACGAGGGGGGAAGAGGGAGGGGTAGGGGCAATACTTTTTCCCCCCAAAAAAAAGGGGAGGGGGCGGTCGCAAAAGGGGGGTGTATGATTCCCCCAGCCAGGGTCAGCGCAAACACCGCCCCCTTATCGCCTTTAAAAAAAGGTCCAGGACCCCCAAAAGCCGGGCCCTTTCCCTTTTGACCCAAGCCTCGATTAAACCGGGGATTTTTCATTCCCCGCCTTTGCCAAAAACCATAATAGAGGCAAAAAACCTTAAGGGGTTAACCACCCCCAAACCCTGTTTATCACATCAGCAAATTTGCGAGTTGAAAGGGAAAGGGAAACATTTGGGAAAAAAAACCCAAAACCGACCCGGGTCCAACCACTGTCACCCCCTCTTTCTCCGCCTCCTCCTCCTCCCCCCCACCAAGCGTTCCTCATTTCCCCAAAGTCTCCCAGAGTCATGATCGGGGACACCTCCGCTTCACCACCACCGTCACCCAATACCACAAGCACCACCAGGGGACCCATCCTACCCCTTCTCCTTCCCCATTTTTTACGCCCTCACCCGTACCAGGGCCGGGTCTCCAGCACCTTCTGTTTTCCATTTTGGGGACAGAAAAAAACACTTTCCCCCAAAACCTCCCAAACCCAAAAAACCTAAAATTGTCGGCATTGCCGGGCCCTTTTTGGCCCCGGGAAAGGGTTCCTTTTCCCTTTGGGTGGACAAAGAGGGTTCCGCCACGTCACCCCTTTCCCTGCCCCAATACCAGATGCCGGCGATTTTTTTCCCCAAAAACCCTTCTCTGCCCGGGCCCAAGCCACGTGTCATCAAAAATTTCAAGCGCTTGTCTGCATTTTTGTGCCCGGAAAAAGTCCATCTGACCACCGACACATGGACTAGTAACACCGGGGCCCGGGCCCCTATTCTTTTGGGGAAACTCACTGGGTTTTGCGGGGGGGGATGTCCCCTGGGGGGGACGGTGGCTCTCAGGCTCGGCCCTACGCTCTTTAAAACCGCAGATGGGCAGGCCTTTCCCCCCCAAAGGGCCCTGGGGGCAATTTACGTGCCCAGAGAAACCAAACCCTTTTAAATTTAAACTGTCTTGGAGAAAAACCCTTTCCCCCCAAGGGCAGGAACTGGGAGGCTCTCCGCAAGGGACCGAGCGCTGGCTGGGGGACAAAACCTTGTGGCCGGCAAGGTGGTATGCATAACGGGCCCCAAACTGCTGGCCCCCCTTAAGATCGGTAAGGGTGGAGGGACATCCCTTGCCCGGCCCCATGTCATGAACCCTTTTCATCCCCGAAATTTTAAAGAGCTACCCGGGGCTGGACTGCCTGCTGAAAAAAGGCTTTAGGGGGAGTTCCATTTCCCCTGAAATTTCACCCTGCTTCGTCCCGCCTGGCCGCGTTGATCTCAGCTCGGGTCCCTCAACCTTTTCATTTTGAAGTTTGGGAACAACCCGGTTTTTCCCCCCTCCCACATTTCCCCAGCAAAAGGGGGAGCAGCCCCAACCAAATTTTGCAGTACGAAGTGACACATGGCCTGCAAGCAGCGGGGCGGACCCCCCCGGGTTTGTTTTTGACCCCCCGAGAAAAAAGGGGGCAGGTTTGGAAAGGGGCTCTGGCCAACCCCATCCCCCTTTCCATTTTGAAGGGAAACCACCAAAAAAAGGGGCGTGGGGGAAATGCCCTTTTCAAACATGGGGCATTTTGGTGACTTTGGGTTTTGGAACGATCTTGGAACTCTGAAAAAAAAAGGTCCCGCCAGCGACGGGGGAGGAGACGGAAAATGCGGGCACGGGGGCCCCTTTTTCTCCGTCAAATCCACAAGGCCCCACATTTCACAATTTCATCGGTCTTCATTACATGGGTTTGGGGCCAGAGTATGCAAGGGGGGCATCAGCTCTCAGGGGGCATTCCCTTCAGGCAAGTCAGGGGTGTGTTGAAACGTGCCGGGGGGCAAGGGGGGGGAGGGGGTGGGGATTCCAGGGCACCATTTTACCGACGTCCCTGCCTTGGAAAAGGGTTGGGGCGAATTTGAGGCGGGGGAGGAAGATGAGGAAATCAAGGGTTTTCTAGTGCCCCTCACCCCGAGGCTTGGGAAATCAAGGCTCCTCTCTCACATTAGTGCTTTGGGTGCCCATTTTCCCCCAAAAATGATCCCCCATTAAGGGCCTCAAAATGAACAACAGTTACGGGTGGCACCCGCCTGGAAACCCGGGACAAAAAAAAATCACACTTTCCTTTTAACCCACCCAAATAGAGATAAAATCAGGAAATGGGGACCTTGCTTTATTGATCAACTGGAACATTGTTGCGTTTTCTTCACTTCTTCAAAGTCACGGGGGAACAACCCACGACTGACAAGTAGAGTTCCAAGTAGCCGTAAAACGCAGCAGAGGCAAGATGGCAGAACCTAATGGGGGGGGCCTTTTGGCAAACTTTTTTTACCCCCTCAACCCAAAGCAGCAATGCAGGGCACACATACAAACCCCGAAACCCGCTTAAGAACATGGGGCACGACTACCTGCGTCCAACACCGATGTTTTTGCAAATTTTTCCACCCAATAGACTTTTGGGTATCCAAAAAGGGCGAAGGCCCCCAGCTGGGTCTCCACGGGCCCTAGAGGTGTTGTCCTCCCAGCACCAGCGGGCAAAAAAAAAAATTTTTGAGCGGAAACCCTTTAGCAAAACCGGAGGGGGTCATTACAGACAAAAGCATCCGGGTTTCCACAATAAGTGGGTCGTTTGACTTTTTATCCCAAAATGAATCAAGGGATGGATTTCTGATGAAAGTTGTGGCCCCAATTGCCCAATCACCGGGTTAGTTTTGTCTACTTCACATTCCCCTCCAAACCCAAAATGGCCCGGAAAAAATTTTTTTTAAAATATAAATTTTTACTTTTTTTTTTTTGTTTTTTTTCTCAGTTCCCAAATTTTATTTTTGGTTTTTTTGTGGGGGAGACTGTAAAAGACCCAAGGTTTCAGACAAAAACCCCTATTCCCCTTTACTCACTTTTTTCTTTAGAATTTTTTTGCATTTTCAATTTTTTTGGGGGCAGATGGTCACAATTTTTAAAAAGGGGCTGAGAAGTCATAAATTTTTTAATTTTTTGGGGGCATGTTGTGTGAGAAAACACAATAATTAGGTCCTTTGGGAAAAGAAAGGGCTTTTAAGTGGGATTTCTCCCTCAAATTTTTTAAAAAGTGGGTGAGAAATCATTTTTTATAATTTTTTGGGTTCTGGCTTTGAAAAGCAGCAATACTACAGGTCCCATTCTAAAAAAAGTTGGTTTTTTAACAGACATTTGTTCTTCCAATTGTCCAAAAATGGGGGAAAAAGGGCTGCTTTTAATTTTTGGGGCATTTTGCTGTGAAATGCAAACTTTTTCTACAGGTCCTATTATAAAAAAAATTTTTTTCTAACAGAATTTTTCTTCCCCAATTATCAGATGGGTAACGGGGTGGTGCTGTCAAAAAAAGGAAAAATTAGGACAATGTTACTGGGGCAAAATATGCAAAATGACCCTTTTTTTTGCAAGATCTTTTAAAATAGCTATCAACCCCCCATTTAACAACCCTTTTTAAAAAATAAAAAAAAAAGAAACAAAGACATGGGGGGGATTCCCATCCTATTTAAAAATGTGTTTTTTTAGAATAAACTACTAAAAACTTGCATGTTAAAAAAAACTGTTTTAAAAAATTCCTCTGAATTGTTTCAAGGGGGGTACAGGGGGAAAAATTGACCCCGATTAGGGTTTTTCAGAGACAGGGGTAAGGAGCCAAAGGGCAGAGAACAAAAATACAGAGACCATTTCCCCCAGCACTTGAGGGGAAAATGAAAAAAGAATGCCAAGAAAAAAGGGGACCTGGGTTAACAGGAGCGTTTTTCCACCGGGGATTTTCCCAAATGAAGTTTAAAATTTTTTTCCCACTCATACGGGGAAAGGGGCAAGCGCTACCCAGGTTTGACTGTGTACGAGGGAAAGGGTGGGGTTCTCACACTTCCCGCTTCCGCACTCTGGTTCAGCAGCAGTTTTCGTTTTCTGCGTCATCAGGGAAATTTTTAAACCCGCGGTTAAAAGATGACGGGCGCCAGGGCCGGGCTTTCCCCCGCACCCACGTAACTCCCCCTGGGCATGCTGTGGCCCCCGGACAGGTTGTAATGTCCATGAAATAAAATGGGGTTGAAAGCCCTTTTTCCGGGATTTTTGGGTTAAATTTGGGAGGGTTTTCAATTGCCTTTTAAAAGGGTTTTTTGGGGCTCATTTGGGGTTGGTGCCCTTGGGCAGTATAAAAATTCCATTCAAAAAAAATGGGGGGTTTAAAGACTACTTTTTTTCCCGGGCAAAATTTTAATTTAATTTCCCTGTTTTTTGGGTTCCCAAAAAGACAAGGGGGGTTTTTAAGGGTTCAAAAGCCTGCGGGGTCCTTTTGGACAAGGGGGGTTTGTCAATTGGGGGCCCTTTTTTTTCAACTAAAATGGTGGGTTTAAAGACTCCTTTTTCCGGGGACTTTTTAAACTGGGGCAGACAGGTTTTTAAAGGGCATACTGCGGCCAGGACAGTTCAGTCCATGCCAGTTTAACTAAAATGGTGGTTTAAAGACCCCCTTTTTCCGGCACTTTTTTAAACTGTGGGTCAGACAGGTTTAAAGGGGGGGTGCTGGGTCCGGGCAGGGGTTTTGTCCAAAGTCCATTTCAAAATAAAAGGGGGTTCAAAACTACTTTCTTCTCACTTTTTAATCTGTGGGGGCTTTCAGGGGGTTTTGGGGTTTTTCTTGTTCCAGGACAGGGATATTTAAGTCCATTCCCAAATAAAATATGGGTTTAAAAAAATACTGGGCCCTTTTGGCACTTTTAATTTATGGGTGATCAAAGGTTTTAAAGGGGAATTTTGTGGGACAAGACAGGGGGTAGTAAAAGGGGTGTACTTTTTTTTGTGGGTTTTATAGCCCAAGTGTTGGCCTAAGATTAGCAGGGATCCATTTGACTGTTGTGGCTGTTAATGCCAGCTTCTCCCGCCCTGTTTGGGTGTAGAGATGAAGGTGTTGTTGCTCTCCCACAGACTTTAATGGTCATCGGAGATGATCGACTATCGACTATCGAAAAACTTAATCGATGGTGGCCGACTATCGACTATCGCCCGATGTCGATAGCCAACGTAATCACTCAACACTATTTTTTACCATTTTTTAAAGGTGTAAGCAGGCACCGATCTCAGAATCACAGTACAATGCAGACAGAGACACCGACAGGTTGATCTGGTTCCAACACGGGACCTCCCATTTTTTATTGGTACAACAGGTATACATCAGAAAACGTATGCCAGGTGCAAAACAGAATGGCAAACAAAACAAAACACCTGCTCGTCTGAGCGCTGGCTATACAGTGCAGTTCCCTCCCTACACTTTGGTCAACAAACAGTTTCAGGCAAGACCCTGGATATCTCCAGTGAGACGCTCCTCAGGCCAATTCCTTGATCTGTGTATCAGATACACCTGGTCAGCTGACTAGCCGACTTATAAAGACCAGCCAAACCCTGGGCTGAAACAAGGGGAGCAGACACCCACCCAACACTTTGCCTACTCCCGATAGAAGCCGTCCCGGGTTTTGGCTAAAACAACCATACTACTGATAAACGTATGTCAACCACTTACTGTGGCTGACACAAGAAAAACAAACGGCTTCTATCTCAGCAAGGCCAGGTAACCTTGGTGACATGTTACTTATTGTTACTTACCTCTGGTGTAAGCCAGAAATCTAGCTGGGATGTAAACCCCATTAAGGATCTTCCCAACTGCCACCTTACAAGGGGTTAACTTCTCTTTTTACTTTACTCCATGTCTCAAGTAGCTCCTACCTCAGGTTGACTTCTGGTGTGATTGTGTGATGTCACTTCCATTCCCCATGATGGGCAATGTCTAACATCATGGCCAACGACACTTCTAGTTTCCACAACATATGGGTCACCTAGGGAAATGGGAGTGATGGAGGATCTGGAGCTATGCAGAGAGGTAAGTAAACCCCTAGATCACCCTAAAAACAGTAACTCTAATTTAGGTTTACAGTTATGGTCAGCATTAGGAGTAGGTTCTAATGTTCTGAATTTGAATTTTTTTCGGTCAAACCAGTGTCATGGGACCTTTTCGAGCTATTCTCCATACACGGCTGTCTTTGTCAGTCCCATTACCTTTGAATAGAGTGGTGCATAAGCATTCTCAGTTAATGCTCTTCTTAAACTCCTCCACCTTGTGGTCATCCAGTGAAAAGGAACAGAACTGGAAAAATGGTTCACCTTTACCCCTTCTCTCAACCACATTAGCCAAAAGGGGTCTCCATGCCGAATGCCATAAATGTAACACTATAGAAAGATGCACACAACCTTCTAGCTATCCCTCTATTGATCAATTCTTTTGTTAGTAGGGTAGTCACAACTTAAGAATTTTATTTGAAGTCATCATAACACAATAATCATAACAGTAAACAATTGCTTATGGCCCAAAGTGATTTTCTGGGTACCAGCCCACTTGGCAGGCAAGTCGAATTAAGTTTTACCTCTTATCCATATACTGCCATTAATGAAAGGCAGAAGAACCTAAACTTACAAGTTAAAGGATGACAATAGTTACATAGGTCATAGTTCGTAAGGCTGAAAAAGACAGATGTACATCCCCTTCAGCTTATTGTGCTAAAGTGTTGCTTTTCACATTTTCTAAAATATGAATCTGCGTGGATTTCTGACTGGAAGTTCTTGCCATGGAGATGGACCCTAAAGGAACATTTAGCACAGAATGTTGGTAAATATTATGGTGTTCAAAGATGAAAATTCACATTTAAAATGTAAAAAAATTAATCTATACATGAGCAAAAAAGATAGAAAATCCTGCGGTATTGGGAAACTGGAGGTCACGTGAGTTTCAGTACAATGATCTGCCACAGAGAAAAACAACGAGTGTAGCCTTTTTCAGAAGTGAAATCAGTCATTGTCATAACTGTCATTGAGAATGCATCGCAACCATCCAGATGCTGCAAACAGACTGACAAGTCACATAAATGAGAAGGATGCTTAAAGTATTCAAATTCTCTGCTGAGCTTTTTTATATGATTATTATTTGTATTGTGTTGTGATCTCTTAACTAAAATAACATTTCCCTTCCTACAATCATCTAAAAGTTGTCAGCTGACGAGTAGTGAAAGCAAACCCTGGAAAATTTGATTTGCTGGTGTTTTACAGACAGGTATGTTTTCTGTCAATAAAATATAAGACAATGAAGGTTGAAATGATGAAAGCAGCATTCCAGTTTAAAAGTGCCAATTTACTGAATACTTAAAAATGGTGCGGTGGTCCAACATCTCATTGCCACACTAGTCAAAATTTATGGCATTATGTAACGGTCCACAGTTGCGCTTGTCTTCCTCCTTCTTCTGCGTGACGTGCCATGGTCCAAGTCAAGTGCTGTGTTCGCACCTACCTACAGCTTCCTCCTGCCTGCTCTTGTACTCACCTTCCTCCTCGCAGCACTCAGGTCCTATTTTCTCCTCAGAGTCATTTTCCTCCTGTAGCTAGATCTGCCGGCACTTTCCCTGTTCGGCTTCCAGGGGCATGCGCTGTCCCCTTTAATTTAAAGGGTCAGTGCGCACCATTATAAATTTTCCTTGGCCAATCATCAAGGACCATGGGCTTTTTAGGGACACTCCTCCTAGCTACCTTTGCCCAGTTATTGGTGTCCGTCCGTACGAGTCTGCCATTTCTGTTAATTTCTTCTACCTGATCTCCTGCCACCAACTTTCTGCTACATGCTTGACATTGCCTGTACGCTGCCTGCCTTGACCATGTTACTTGTACCTGGACCAAGTTCTTGCTTCACCCTCTTGTACTACATTTCCAGTTCATCTGCTGTTACAGCTAGGATTTACATCAGGGGTAGTGACCTAAGGGTTCCCTGCAGCAAAATTTGTCTGGCCTTGCGTCAGTCTCCGGTGGTAGTCACGGGGCCTTTAGTCTCCAATCCTCAGTGTAAGCTACGTCAATCCTACCCTGTGACCTGCAGATCCACGATCTGTCCTCAGTGCCCACTGTGACACATTAACAGAAACAGTCAGGTCACAGACTTTGAAAATAGTATATACATAATATATTACAATTAATGTATACTTCAGAATCAGCCTGATGAAAAAAGGCAACCAATCTTAAGCCTGATAGTCAAACATGAAAAATGAAATTATGATAAACTTTCATTTTTTTTGTTTAACTTGCAGGCCTCAAAATTGTTGCCCAAAAATCTGGTCATGACGAACTGTTCCGACCTTAGTCTGAGGCCCAACACTAGTTACAATATTATTATACCTAAATAAATATAAATAATCATGAACGAAGTGCAGCCAGCTACATCCAGGACGCTGAGTTAGAATTGCAGTAAAACTTCCATTCTTTATTTCAAACAAGTATAAAAAAGGTAAATGGAGAGTAACTACATGATTAGCGCATACATGGCACAGTAGATAACCACTGTAGACCGACGCGTTTCGGAAGCTATTCCTTAGTCATGGTCACCTAAGCAAGTGTGCGAGAGGTATACTATTTATAGGTACGCCCAAAAAAAAAAAGGCATCACATGATCGGGAGAGAAAGAACACCTTCCCTTCGACGTAACATCCTCTGGCAAGACAAATTGCAAACGTATTCCATAAGGTCTCAAGGGAGTTGGCTCAGCTGCACTGGTTTTTATGGCTGTGGTCACACTACTTGCACAGCCTGCAAATACGTATTTAAAACTAAAGTTTTTTCAATCTTTTGCAACTGGTAAATCTTATCATATTAGGCAGTTCATAAACTGCAATAGCAAATCAGTCGTTTACCTTATTGCTTGCAACAGTTGTAGGCTGCAATATGTGGGGTGCACCACTGGACCCTTGAAAATCAGGATCAGAAGGCATCTTTCTGATGCCCTGAGAACTGATTGTTTTAAATGCTCGAATGTATCTAAGCATTTCCAAGAAAAACATAGTGGCAATTTGTCCTCTTTCAGTTTTTGCGCAATAGAGAAAGTTACACGAGCATCAAGAGGCGGAGATTTACACCGTAAACTTTTAACTAGGGAATCCATGTGGATCTTTAAAATGGGCACCAGGATCCCTGCAGGCTTGAACATTATACAGGATATTACTTACCATTATTAATCTGTCTTTTTTAGCTAAATGTATTTGCATAACTTGCATAATTTCATACCTGGCACTTTAGTAATCTTTTTTACCTTGTAGTAAGTGATGTTTTTATTGTCATATCGTTTGCAATTTGTCTTTGCCAGAGGATGTTACATCGAAGGGGAGGTGTTCTTTCTCTCCCGATCATGTGATGCCTTTTTTTTTTTTTGGGCGTACCTATAAATAGTATACCTCTCGCACACTTGCTTAGGTGACCACGACTAAGGAATAACTTCCGAAACGCGTCGGTCTACAGTGGTTATCTACTGTGCCATGTATGCGCTAAGCATGTAGTTACTCTCCATGTACCGTTTTTATACTTGTTGGAAATAAAGAATGGAAGTTTTACTGCAATTCTAACTCCGCGTCCTGGATGTAGCTGGCTGCGCTTCGTTCATGATTACTTGTCTTGGGTGAGGACTCCGCCCTGCCGTGCTCCTGGGAGCTGAATTTGACTACAGACAGGTGAGCTGATTTAAAAGTCTTTTTTCTTGTAAATCAATATAAACAAAAAACTACAAAACTCCTCAATACAGTGGCGGAGTAACCACTAGATATAATGCCCGATATCCTCAAGAAATATACAGACAACCACAGAATACCGATATCTATGGGCAAGATAAATACACTAAAATATAACCTTTATTAATATCAGATAAAAAGGGGGACTAAACAAATCCCTATAACAGCCCTACTAACTACTCTATGATAGGCAGCGGAGACACCGCCCTGAAAAGAGCGACTCCACTCAGGAACCTAAATCTGAAAAAAACCCTTCACCAAAGAAAAAAATTAGCACCCATACAGAGAAAAACACACAACGCTCCCCTGTTCCGACGCGTTTCCCCCACAGATGCGGTGGGTTCATCAGGGAACAGTGAACATGGTGACCTGAAATAGCAGATGTGAATAGGTCCAATACTTATGTTAATAAAACAGTGAACATGGGAACCTGAAATAGCAGATGTGAATAGGTACGATACTTATGTTAATAATAGAGACAGGCAATAATATATATTTACGTTCCTAAGTGCTGGACTGGTGGACAGCAAGGAGTAATATCCCAATAGAAACAGGGGTCCCGGCGATGAGGGAAAAGATACAGCACCCGTTCCTGCCTGCTGGCCAAAGATGACGCCGCCAGACAGGATGTTGGTCATATCAGAATTAAATACCTCCACAGTGCGCGGCAAAAACCCCCCGTCGTGTGCGTCGGGGAAAACGATTTGGTACAATAAAGTTAGGACGTTCAAACAATGGAACGCACAAAACCCGGCCGCAGCCGGAAATGAGCTCAAATGACGACTCCTACACCTCCCGCGCAGGCGCAGTATCAACACCCCGAACTCTCGGAGCGGCACCTGCGCGGCAGATGCCTTAATACAAACAGAGGCTGTTTAGAAACGGCGCATGCGCAACTGAATAAACAGACTCGGACGGCCGCCAGATTTAAGCGGTCCGCCGAGACACTAAAAGAAAAGCGTCCAGGTTGATTGGCCGTCAGTAGGACAAAATAAACCACGGGAGATAGGCAAAGGAGGCTAAATATAACTGACATAGCTATAAAATTATTTAAGGCGCCACAATGTTATAGGACCCTGTTACTAGGTAAAACGTAATTAAGAAATAATAATACAACCACCGAAAAGACAGTGAGTAAAGCAACAAACCTTAGTAATCAAACATACACATAACAATTACTGATATGAAAAAATTGAAAAATATATAGATACTCCTAGGGGATCATATAAATGCAGTAAAAGATAAGGCATCATAAATGCCATATGGCTGAAGCGACTTAAACCTAAAAATCCAGTTAGCCTCCCTTTGCAAAATCTTCCTCTCAAAATCTCCTCTCCTCGGTGGTGGGTGAACAACCTCAACCACCGAGATGGTAATCGCCAAAGGGTTTTCCCGATGTTTCAGGTTCATATGTTTTGCCAATGGAGTATCACGGTCATGTTTCACATCACCGATATGTTCGAGAATCCTCCTCCTTACTTCACGGATGGTCTTACCTACGTACATACGTGGGCAGGGGCAGGTAGCTTGATAAACCACCCCTTTAGTCTTACAGTTAGCATACCCCCACATTTTAAAAGCTCTTCCGGTGGTTAGATTTAGCACAGATTTTGATACCGAAACGAAGGGACATGCTTTACACCCCCCGCATCGATACATACCCTGTACTTTAGAGTGTAACCATGTCATAGATGGAGGGGATGCTGAAAAATGACTATGGACGAGGTGGTCACGGATATTTCTACCTCTCCTATAGGTGATACTAGGACGGGAATCACCTATAGGAGAGGTAGAAATAGGCGCCGCTCCGGGAGTTCGGGGTGTTGATACTGCGCCTGCGCAGGAGGTGTAGGAGTCGTCATTTGAGCTCATTTCCGGCTGCGGCCGGGTTTTGTACGTTCCATTGTTTGAACGACCTAACTTTATTGTACCAAATCGTTTTCCCCGACGCACACGACGGGGGGTTTTTGCCGTGCACTGTGGAGGTATTTAATTCTGATATTACCAACATCCTGCCTGGCGGCGTCATCTTTGGCAAGCAGGCAGGAACGGGTGCTGTATCTTTTTCCTCATCGCCGGGACCCTTGTTTCTATTGGGATATTACTCCTTGCTGTCCATCAGTCCAGCACTTAGGAACGTAAATATATATTATTGCCTGTCTCTACTATTAACATAAGTATCGTACCTATTCACATCTGCTATTTCAGATTCCCATGTTCACTGTTTTATTAACATAAGTATCGTACCTATTCACATCTGCTATTTCAGGTTCCCATGTTCACTGTTTTATTAACATAAGTATCGTACCTATTCACATCTGCTATTTCAGGTTCTCATGTTCACTGTTTTATTAACATAAGTATTGTACCTATTCACATCTGCTATTTCAGGTCCCCATGTTCACTGTTCCCTGATGAACCCACCGCATCTGTGGGGGAAACGCGTCGGAACAGGGGAGCGTTGTGTGTTTTTCTCTGTATGGGTGCTAATTTTTTTCTTTGGTGAAGGTATTAGGTTTAGGGACGGTATAGGGTTTTTTTCAGATTTAGGTTCCTGAGTGGAGTCGCTCTTTTCAGGGCGGTGTCTCCGCTGCCTATCATAGAGTAGTTAGTAGGGCTGTTATAGGGATTTGTTTAGTCCCCCTTTTTATCTGATATTAATAAAGGTTATATTTTAGTGTATTTATCTTGCCCATAGATATCGGTATTCTGTGGTTGTCTAAATCAATATAAAGGATTAAAGGTAATGCCATAATTGTCTAGTAGGTCCAGGTCCTACCTCTGGGACCCGCACCTATCTCCAAAATGAGCCCTGAAGTCTCTCCATTCTAAATCAGTGGAATTTCCGATTACAGCCACTTGGCTAAACTCGGAACCTTTATTTATGTCCAACAGAAAGGTTTCAGTGCTCATTTCTGAGATAGATGCAGGTCTCAGATGAGGGACCCGGACCTAACAGTCAGTGATAATATATATCAATATGCTATCATTGTATAAAGTGGGAATACCCCTTTAATTGTAGACTTTTCAGATGTTCACACTTTTCTGCGCACACACAATCAATTCACAGTGAGGTTAGTGGAACTCTTGAATGGATATAGTTATACCATGTTATACATAGTGGGGTTTTAGCTCACATCCAAACACCATGGGCCATATGTATAAAAACTGTCTAGCAGTAAGGCTGTCTTTGTTTCCCATAGCAACCGATCAGAGTTCAGATTTTATTTTTTAGTGCACAATATGAAATGAAAGCTGAACTCTGGTTGCTATGGGCAACAACGAAAGTCTTACTGCTAGACAGTTTTTATACATATGGCCCCAAGTCTTTAAATTGAGAGGTTAGTTAGCTCTTGGGATTGCTGTTATCTTGGACAGATGGATTCTAGAAAATAAATACGTCATTCCAATGTTGTAGTTAGCTTTGAAACTGAACAAAAACCAAAAAAGAGGTGCAGAATAAAACTTTTAATGAGTCAATTAAAAAATCCCAAAAGTGCTCCCCAATAATAAGCACACCACAAAGGTTAACCTAAAAAGGAAAAACCCTATGTAATCCTACTTGACCCTACTTGACCTATTAACAAACTTATAGGGTAAAAGTCAGGGGGTTCGTACCAAAAAGGACGTCCCTGTACAGGAACCTAACCCTAATATAAAGTGTCACTACACTAAAAAAGGTGCCTACAAATAAATGGTACCATGAGATATCCCAACATGTTTCGGTGTGCCTACACCCATGAGGGGATAAGTTTGGCAAAATAAACATACCATGTACACTCACCGGCCACTTTATTAGGTACACCTGTCCAACTGCTCGTTAACACTTAATTTCTAATCAGCCAATCACATGGCGGCAACTCAGTGCATTTAGGCATGTAGACATGGTCAAGACAATCTCCTGCAGTTCAAACCGAGCATCAGTATGGGGAAGAAAGGTGATTTGAGTGCCTTTGAACGTGGCATGGTTGTTGGTGCCAGAAGGGCTGGTCTGAGTATTTCAGAAACTGCTGATCTCCTGGGATTTTCACGCACAACCATCTCTAGGGTTTACAGAGAATGGTCCGAAAAAGAAAAAACATCCAGTGAGCGGCAGTCCTGTGGGCGGAAATGCCTTGTTGATGCCAGAGGTCAAAGGAGAATGGGCAGACTGGTTCGAGCTGATAGAAAGGCAACAGTGACTCAAATAGCCACCCGTTACAACCAAGGTAGGCAGAAGAGCATCTCTGAACGCACAGTAGGGCGAACTTTGAGGCAGATGGGCTACAGCAGCAGAAGACCACACCGGGTGCCACTCCTTTCAGCTAAGAACAGGAAACTGAGGCTCCAATTTGCCCAAGCTCATCGAAATTGGACAGTAGAAGATTGGAAAAACGTTGCCTGGTCTGATGAGTCTCGATTTCTGCTGCGACATTCGGATGGTAGGGTCAGAATTTTGGCGTCAACAACATGAAAGCATGGATCCATCCTGCCTTGTATCAACGGTTCAGGCTGGTGGTGGTGGTGTCATGGTGTGGGGAATATGTTCTTGGCACTCTTTGGGCCCCTTGGTACCAATTGAGCATCGTTGCAACACCTTGTTGAATCTATGCCACAAAGAATTGAGGCAGTTCTGAAGGCAAAAGGGGGTCCAACCCGTTACTAGCATGGTGTACCTAATACAGTGGCCGGTGAGTGCATATACACCTGTTATAATTCAAGATAAAGTATACAACAGGTAAACAATTCAAATGTATACAAATGCACCAAAGATGTCAAGATGAATACAAATATAGTGGATGAAATACCGCATGTAAATATATGCCATACAATACCTATGAGAAGGTTTAAAAGTAATCCTTAGGGCAGAACAATCAAAAGAGAAAATTCAGACTCACCAAATGCAGCCTGATACAGTACCTATGGTAAGGTTCAATAAGAGGCATGTGGCAAAATTATGCCATTAACCTAAATAACGCACCTATGGTTAGGTCTAGAAGCAGAAGAGCTGTACACCAAGCCTTGAGCTGCGCCAAAGATTTCAAACTGATCACAGTCAGCTTTATTCTTTATTCAGCACTCAGTAGAAGATTAGTGTACAATGTAGACAAGATAAACATTAAAGGGGTTGTCTCACTACGAGGATTGCTTTTCATGTTAAAGATCTTGCAAAAACTAGTCACGTTGCAATATATGACCGTTAACAGTGTCCTACCTATCTCTAGATATCCCCTCTTGTATGGGATGCATCAGCTCCTCAGGTCGCTATAGCTACAGACCTGTGATCTCTCCTGATAGGCTGCCAGCACTGGTTGCTATAGCTACAGACCTGACTTCTACGGCAGCCTAGTGGAAGCCAGTAAACACGTCCCTGAATTCAAAGTGAAACAAAGAAAACAGAACTGAGGTCAGATGAATCAATGTAGTGAGCCAACCCATTTAAGCAGTCTTGCCTCTAACTAAACAGTAACATCCCTCACTAACCTTGATCTGAACCTACTGCCCAGCACCACAAACTACAATACAAGCTTTCATACTGACTTCCTGGTGTAAGATCTGGAGTGGAGTTGAGCGCATCTCCACTCCTAATCAGTTCCTTCTCAAGATGTTCGACACAAAATACAAAACAGAAAAGGAAATTTTCTTTGCTCCAGGCTAGAGGCACAAACATGCAAGTTACTAGAGCTGTACCTTCATGATATATAGACTAATGAACTGTTCAAAAAATTAGTATATCTTTGTTTTTTTCTCCCCGTCTTTCAAAAGCCTGCCTTTTTTTTTTTTTTTTTGATTTTTCTGTATCCATAGATCCAAGATGTTCTTTTCAGCGGTGCCATTAACCTTATCATTTAATGTACTGGGAAACCAAAAAAATAATTCTAAGTGTGGTGGAGAATAAAAAAAAAAAGTAATTCTGTCATTTTTGCAGGGGTTTTGCTTTTATGGCGTTCACTCTATGAATAATGTGTTCTTTGTATTCTGCAGGTCCCTACCATTCTTAAAATACCAAATGTGTGGAGTTTTCATTACGTTTTAGTACTCTTTAAAAAAGTAAGAACATTTTCTACTTTTTAACTTTGCAATGCAGCACCATTTTCTGAGACCAATTACTTTTTTTTGACCTATGTACCTGAGTAAGGTACCGTTTTGTGACGTTATTATTGGCACTATTTTAGGATACATGAGGCTTTTTAAACACATTTTATGCTAATTTTAGGGGACGTGCAATGACCGGAAAATGGCAATTTTGGCCTTTAGAATTTTTTTTCTTCTATGTTATTCAGCATACAAGATAAATGATGTTATATTTTAATAGGTCAGACTTTTACAGATGCGGCAATACTAATCATTTTGATTATTTTATTTGTAAAATGGCTAATGGGGGGTGTTTTGAACTTTTAATATTTACATTTTTATTTTTAAACTTTTTTTTATCTTTACTCTTGTACATTTAGTCCTCCTAGAACATTTGACCACTATTGAGCTCAATCACTTGTACATCTTTCTGCATTATATAGATATTTTTGAAGGGTCTGCCAAGATAACACTTCTTTTACTTCCTGCCTGAAGCAGGAAGTAATAGGAACTACAACATAGCAGCCAAGTAAGCCTTCATTAGGCTTCTTTCTGCCATGGCTACCACTCGGCACTCCACAATCTCATTGCGCAGTACCACTTTTCTTTCATTTAGCGTGGCAGCCGTGATTGCTGTGGCATATAAGGGGCTAAACAGGTCTCCGACGACTGCTTTTAGTGGAAAGTGTCAGCTGGAATAATCAGCCAGCATCCGCCGCCTATGGAGCAGGCTCAGAGAGGAAGCCCACTGCATGCATCCTTACTGACAGTAGGACGTATCAAATATCCATTGTCAGGAAAGGGTCAAAGGGCTTTCCTAGGATTAAAAAAAGACATCAGTTTTTGTTAAAAAATAGCACAGAAAGAAAGAAATCAGCCATTTTATTCATATCCTTTACATGGACTCAACAAATTATTTACTACCCTAAATTAGAAATAACTAAAATAATACAACTGTTGAAAAAAGGAGTTACATACGGAGTTTTGACATAACCACAATAAATTAATTAAGTAATAAACCAACAATTTATATAATTATTGCTAAGTATAAGACTAGAAATGAATCCAAATCATTGTGGATGGCTAAATCCCTCAAAGAAAGAACCACGACTAAGGCTATGTTTACACAGCACTGGATTTTAGTTGTTTTTTCAGCGGATTCAGTACTTTGAAATCTGGCCGTACCCACAACTGTGTAGATCTCAACCGAAAATCTCTGCAGTAGTTTACACAGCACGGATGCTTTACTGAGGGAAACCAAAAACGAAAATGGACCAGCAGAATATATGTTCTATATTCCACGGGAACAACGTTGGATTCCCGGAGCCCCAATGCACTGGGCCGCTGAGAATTCGAAATCCAACTGCGTTTTTTTTGCGCAAAAACGGCACCAATTCCTAATTCCTTTCATCTCCTACCAAATTGGGGGAGGGCCTTTTCAATCTATTTAGTGACCAGGCAAGTCATTAGCATTTGTATGTGCTAATGGGCTGTAATGATATTCCAAAAACTTCATAAATTCTGGTTACCTATAAACTGTGCAGCTGACATCACTATAATCTCTCCAGTTATCTGCTGTTGAGTTATATAATTACAAGGTTAGTGTGGTTGAAAATCGACAAATTTCCATCAAGTTCAAACAAGGGTGGGAAGTAGTGGTGGATGAAGGGAGGGGTATAGGTAATTTCTATACACAGTTGCCTTTGGTTATCACCAAAGATGTAAAAAAATTTATTTTTAGAAGTGTAATACTGGGGAAAGCGGCACACCAACCCAACCGGAGCAACTTGGGCAGTTTTATTTCACATTAAAACAAACAATAACTTTTTTGTGAGTGTTTGTGAAAGGATTAACCCGGGTCCCCACCCAACAGCCTTTTGTCTCTCACTATGATGTGCAACAGTCTTTGACGGCACGCCTATGGGACAGGCATCTCCTTTTTAGTCTATGCATAGTCTCCCCATGTAAGTCTGTTCTCTGGCACTGGAACCTAACAAATGGTTTCACTGGTCAGCTCCCTGACTGGTTTACTCAACATCATTCATCATTGGGTGACCTTCCTTCCACTTTGTATCTTATCCATCTCTTAATGGTGACCCCTAAACTGATTAATCCCCCACAACTTCCTGGAGTTTTCCTCTCCCTTCATTTATCCCAGTGCTCTGATGCGACCTGCTGATAAATGGACTGATCCACCTTACAAAAGCTTAAAAAAGATGGATGGAGTTAAGTCATGTGACTGCTATCAGCAGTTTATTGGTCAGAAGCATATCTACAGATTCTTAGGCTCCAAGGTAAAATCTATAACAATGCCAACCAGTTAATATGTGCCAGTTATAATACCAGCGTTGTGTTTTATGGCAGAAGGAGTTTTGGGCCATCTCAGAAGCATCAACCTTTGTACTCAACATATATAAACTACATGGCCAGGGGTGTAAATAGAACTGATTGAGCCCCATAGCAAAATGAGGTGTTCCCCCACTACCTAATGGCAAAAAACTGAAACAGCAGCATAGTAGCAACATTTCAAAGTGTAGCTAGAGAATTCATATATCAGAGAACCCACATAGTAGTGCTAAAGAGCAAAAAGAAACCAACTTTGACTTTACCTAAAAAAAATAAACAGTGTCCTTGCTCCTGAATGTCACCTTTCAACCTCCAGGCCCCACAGCAGCTGCCACGGCTATGGGTATTGCCATGACTACACTCTTAGTCAAGTAATGAAAGATCCACAGTACACACAATTGTTGCGTTTAAAGTCAATTATATTATACAGTATGAAAAAATACACACAGTCCTAACAATTCAAATATTGAGAGTTGCCACATGTTCTGGTGATCAGAAATTGATGTGACGCTTGGCGACCTTAGGCTTACAGATCAGACTTCAATCATTTGTAAACTTTTCTACATTATATAGATATTTTAGAAGGGTGTGCCAAGATGGCACTTCTATTACTTCCTGGCTGAAGCAGGAAGTGATAGGAACTACAACATGGCAGGCGAGTAAGCCTTCATTAGACTTCTTTGTGCCATGTCTACCACTGGACACTCCACAACCTCATTCATTTAGATGGCTGCGGCCATGATTGCTATGGCATAAAGTGTTGCGTTTAAAGGGAATTATATTATAAAATGTGAAAAAATACATACAGTCCTAGCAATTCAAATATTGGTAGTTGCTGGATCCCAAGGGTTCTGGTGATCAGAAATTGATGTGATGTTTCGATCGCTTGGCGACCTTAGTCTTACAGATCAGACTTCATAAATCAGAAATAAGGATGAATATTTAATGGCACACTGTAGGTGGAGTCGTATAGAGGTAGAAGAATATGGATATTGTAGTGGGCAATATCCATAGGTAGCCTAGAAAGTGCTTACAGGGAGGCAGGAGAGATGTCAGCAATTAATGGTTTATCTGTAAGACTAAGGTCACCAAGTGATCGAAACATCACATCAATCCCTGATCACCAGACCCTTTGGAATCCTTTAACAACAATTATCAGTATTTGAATTGTATGGACTGTATAGGCAGTATTTGTTAAACTGTATAATACAATTCACTTGAAGCGCAAGGCTTATGTGTGCTGTGGATCTTTCATTACTTGTATACTAAGGGCTGAGATATCCCTTCCATGAGCACTGTAATATAACCATGTATATGTTTACTTAGTCAGACTGGGGTGCCTGAGCACACCACTGAAGTTGATTTTTAGGGCCCACCACTGAAGCTGATTTTTAGGACCCACCAATGACCAGTGGAGTTGAGTCCTAGGGCTCTCACAGGTAAGTTGATTTTTGAGCTCACCTGTGGAGTTGATTCTTGGGGCCACCAGTGGAGTTGATTCTTGGAGCTGACCAGTGGAGTAGATTATTGGTGCTCATCAATAGAGTTGACTCTTGGGGCTCACCAATGAAGTAGATTCTTTGGGTCCACCAGTGAAGTTGATTCCTGGGGCCCATCAGTGAAGTTGATTCCTGGGGCCCATCAGTGAAGTTGATTCCTGGGTCCACCAGTGGAGATTATTCTTGGGGCTCATCCTCCAGCTATTGTACATGCCTCTTGCTTTCTACCTCCCTTATTCTGCCTATATCCTTGAAAATCAGCCCCAGCCCTGCAATGGCCAGGGACCCACCATGCCCAGATGCTCACCATGGTTTTCTCTGCTCCCCTGTGGGTGAGTTTGAGCCTGGCTCCTCTGATTCCTGGTATCTAAACATCATATTTAAAACTGGGAAGCTCTACTGCTCACGATGATTGTGTCTTTTTTTTTATTCTGTAAATAAGTTGATCCTCCTCTATAAAATTAAAAATCCAGTAGAAAGCTTCCTAAAGTGTTTGAAATTATGAAATTTCATATCGTAGATTTCATTGTATTTTTAGAAATCCCCACAAGCGACGAAGCTGCATGGATACTTGCTCTGTTCAAACATTTAGAAGTCACACTGTTTGAAATACATTTCCTCTTAAATTAATGCCACAGGGAGAACATGTCCCCATTAAAAATATAAAACAGCTGTTAGAAGTTACATTGAAAGGGAGAAGAATGACTCCATCTCGTACACACTGGAGCTCTTTGCTTATGTTAAAAGACTTTTACAATTGGACATATTCTGCCGTTAGAGGTAATGAATCCGATCATCATTCTCTTTGTTCCACAAGTGTGACCACTGCAGACATCTTTCTGTTTCTTAATCATTTATAGGAAAGACACTGAAATAGAAACCAAAAATGGTATATATACTGAAGAAATTCATATGGATATTCATGGAGCCATAACTAGAGCACTTTTTTGGCTTGATCCTAACCATAGTTATGGTGCTAGGGAAGTTCATGTTGTGCCTCAAGGTAATACGATGTAGGACCATGCAAAAATGTTCCCATGGCACAAAATATAAAATAACAAAATAATAATTTTTGCCATATACTTAAATGGAAGATAAGGACTGACTGACTTGTATTACAAAGGGGTGTTCTCATCATAGCCTTTGATATGCCCTCAAAGTCTGATAGATTCAGGTCCCTCCTGAAAGTATTGGCTCAGAACGGAGAGCCAGTGGTGCTTGCACACAACTCTCCATTATATTCTATGGGAGATCGGAGTACAGGTGAGCGATGTGTTCATCTAGACTCTGAATTTCCATAGAATAGAATGGAAAAATACAAATAACAAAATCTCATGACTCATAGGTGACACCTTGTCTGACTATTCTAGCTTCCATAAGTGCCACTGTAGATTACATCCATTCTGCCCTTCTTTACGGTCTCATTACCCTCCATGTCTGCCAAAAAGCCTCTTAAACCCATGATTATAGTGCCCTTCATTACAGCCATAATGCCCCCTATAACAATGCTCATGTCCATTAATTGCACGGCAACAGGGGTGTCCCTTGCATAGGGCATGTGCCCCAGATTTTAGCTTGGTATTCAAGATCCCCTGACTCTAATGGAGTTGATTCTTGGGGCCCACCAGTGGAGTTGTTTCTTAGTGTGCACCAGTGGAGTTGATTGTTGGGGCCTAGCAGTGGAGTTGTTTCTTAGAGTCCACCAGTGGAGTTGATTCTTGGGGCCTAGCAGTGGATTTGTTTCTTGGGGTCACCAGTGCGGTTGATTTTTGAGGCCCATCCAAAAGCTACTGTACATGAATGCACATATTTCACATGACTTTTGCACTCGGAGTCCTGCTTTCTGCTCCTCTTTCTACCTTTCTTCCTAAATGTAATCCTAGACCTGCTATGTCCAGGTTCTCATCATGGTTTGCTCTGCTTCGTAGGCCAGTTTGAGCACTATTGTAAATGGTATA
>JAODAL010032356.1:0-47057 GCA_025379985.1 Phyllomedusa bahiana
CAGTATAGCAGCTCCCAACAACAGAGAAATATGAAAATTTTTCCTCCCCGGAAACCCAAAACCTTGTTCCATGCCCAAAAAGCAAGATGTAGAGAAGAAACCGGGAAGCAAAAAAGGAAATCCTAATTTAAAATGTGTTTTAAATCCGATACCCCAAAGTGGTCATGTGTCTGAGCACTTGAACTGTCTGTAATATTTTGGGTTTTTAAAATTTGGGAAAAAACGGGAAAAGTTTTGGGGAAATCGGTTTTAGCAGTGGTTTCTTCTTTAGGACTTTACACTCGTGCTTTTCTTTTCCCAGGAATGGTACCTAGTACAATTTAGACTACAGTTTAAAATACTCAGATTGGAGATTTTGATAAAATTTTGGGTGATATCCCCATTTTTTAGTTCATGTGTGTAATCACATGAATGAAACCATTGGTGCTGACAAAGGCTGCCCTTCTTACATTTTGTAATGAAATATGTTATGATTTTTTTTTTCTGCATTAGCAGATATTCCATTACCAAAATAGTTTTTAATGAGCTGCACCACTAGTTTAATGTATATGGGCATCACCAGGCCTCGATTGTTTTGCATTTTGGTAGACTTCAGGCTGAATCTTTGCACTGGCAAGTTTCTTTTTTCGGGAAAAAACAAAGAGGGGGGCCTTTTTTCGAAATGTTGCTGCTGAACCAAACACAGGTGTGTGTTTGACTTTTTGACCCCCCCTTTTTTTTTGAGCCTCAATGTATTAAAAAATGGGAACATGGACAGGGTCCCCAATAAAATTTAAAGTGGCCTTGGTCTAAATCCCAGACATTAAAGGGAAAATTTTTTAAATCAAAATTTTTTTTTAAACTCGGGTTTTAAATTTTTGGGTTTAAATTTTTTTTGATTGTGTCTTTTTATTTTTTTTATACCCAAGTATCTTATAAAAAAAAATCCTGCGTTTTCATTTTGGGCCATTTGGGCCCAAAAATAAAAAAGGTCTGCCTTCCAAAATTCTGTAGAAAAAAATTTTTCTGCAGTCCCTCATTTCGGGCAAGGCAAGAATACACTGAAAGGAGAAAACCCAAATGTGTATAGAAAACACGGGCAAAAACAGTCACAATAGGAAATGTCAAAAGCTCACCCTTCCCCCCCCTCCCACACTGTTTTTCTTCCCTGGTCAAGCATGACTGGGAAAATTCTTCTATAGAAGTCAATGGGCCTGCACCTGTTCACAGGCTCCTATGTCCATGTAGCTGATGTAAAGCTTCTCTCTAAACACTGTCAAAAGGAGCTCAGGCTCAGCTATTTTTGGTGTATTTTTATGTAAATGCAGCAGCACTTTTTGCTACACTACACTCCTGCTCTGATTATTTGAATTTAAGTTCATATCCGAGACATCTTGAAGTCAATCTACAGCAAAAAATACCATCTACAATGAAAAATCACATGAAAGTTCAATCTGCAGGGTCCCTTCATTTTATTTATTTCATGAGAAATTATCTCAAAAGAAATGTTATCCAATGTAATGTCAGCACAATACATATATCACATTATACACAGTAAGTATACATTCACAGTCTCACAGACCCTCAGACAGTAGAGAGCCCATAGCTCATCATAGGTTGACCCTCGCTAATCATCCATCAATAATTGCTAGCCATGAAATGTATTAGCCTAGTATTAGCCTATATAAATTTAATCTAAGGTAGCATAGAAAGTAACTTTATAGGGGACCTGTCACATAGTTTATGCCCCCCCTTGCAGGATAGAACAAGCTAGTGACAGACCTGCTGTTTCCAGCGCTGTGCCCCTGTGCCCCTGTAAGCTGCAGCAGTTTCAGAGCATATAATGATCAAATCTGGCAGTTTCCAGCCTGTTCTGCCAGAAAAGTGTCCGCTTAATTTATGGGCAGGTTTTAGCCTCGCCCACTCAAGACTAGCCCCGCCCACTGATGGCTGATTAACCTATTACTTTGAATAGGTAGAAACCTGTGAATAACAAATTGGTGGACGGAGCCAGCTGTGGGTGAATGGGGCTAATGACTGCTCAGGAATTAAGAGGACTCTCTTCTGGCAGAACAGGCTGCAGGCCACCAGATTTGAGCATTAAATTCTCTGTAAGTAAAGTATCTGACAGAATAAGGGCTCATTCACACAGCTTATTTTGGGACTGATTTCAGCCGTACTGAGTGCCATATTTGCGCTCCAATACGGCTAAAATCAGTCTCAGTCATTACGGTAATCCACAGTTCTCATAGAGAACTATGGATTACGTCTCCTCTCCCCGCTCGCACAATACGCCGAGCGGGGAGAAAGTGACATGTCAATTATTTACGGCGTGTACGCACCGTGAATAATGACTGTCTATGGGACCGGCGAGCTGCCGACCCACCGCCCCCGCTGCACGGCAGCCGTCGTAATTGCGGGGCGAAATCCGTCCCCTCAATTACGTCGGCAATAAGCCGTGTGAACATTTTAGGCTTTGTCTACACAGCACAGGATTTTGTTTTTTCAGCGGATTCAGTATTTTAAATCCACTGAAAAACCGACCGTAACCTGTGCTGCCTAGAATGGAAACAGCAGGTCTGTCACTAGCTTGTGCTGGAAACAGCAGGTCTGTCACTAGCTTGTGCTGGAAACAGCAGGTCTGTCACTAGCTTGTGCTGGAAACAGCAGGTCTGTCACTAGCTTGTGCTGGAAACAGCAGGTCTGACACTAGCTTGTGCTGGAAACAGCAGGTCTGACACTAGCTTGTGCTGGAAACAGCAGGTCTGACACTAGCTTATGCTGGAAACAGCAGGTCTGTCACTAGCTTGTGCTGGAAACAGCAGGTCTGACACTAGCTTGTGCTGGAAACAGCAGGTCTGACACTAGCTTGTGCTGGAAACAGCAGGTCTGAAACTAGCTTGTGCTGGAAACAGCAGGTCTGACACTAGCTTGTGCTGGAAACAGCAGGTCTGTCACTAGCTTGTGCTTTGCTCAGCAAGGGTGGCATCACCTATGTGACTGGTTCTCATAATTCTAAACTTTCAATGAATGTATGAGCGGATAATATTATAATACTTATTACTATATTCACATAAAATAATGACGTATTATAATAACATTATTATTAATATTATTATTATGATAAAGACACAAAATAAATGATAATTGTATGACACAGTCTAGTAACAACTTCAGGTCTATTTTATTGTGAGAGCAGATGTGAGAGCTTGTGAAGAATAGAAGCAGACTGGTTGTTAGGGAAATGTATGAAGCAGCCATGTCCCTCTGTGAATGAGCACAGATTACTTAACTAATGAGCGACTTATGCACACGCACGTTTCTGCAAATATTTATTTAAAAATAGGCAAATAGTCGGACTGGAATTCCTGCAGACCTTGTAAATACGGCGCTCAGTTTCCAGGGAGTCAATCAGGGGGGCTGTTTTCCATATACAGGTTATGGAGTGCAGGGCGTCAAAGCCAAGATTTTATTTACGGATTAATCCGTTTATTAGCAATGAAAACATGGAGCGTGAAAGAGAAGAGTCTGTCATGTTATGTTAGAAGTTAGCAAAACAGGGCACAGGTGTCGCAAGGTCTTCCTGTAAGACCATTGAGTCAGCTGACGGCTCTTGCTTTTACTGTACTGGAAATTATTCTTGTCCTTGCATATTTCATTGGCAGCCACAATACCAACCCAGGGACCGGGATATTGAGAAAGTGGTTGATGTGGGTGTTATAGTGCCGGTATATGGTGGAAGGCGGGGGAACCATCTTTCCATCAGTTTTTCATTCCTTTCAGAAGAGAGATGCAAATGCTGGAAAAGAAATAATTTCACAATATATAAAGAGAGGATGTAGTGTTACCAAAGTGCACTGAAAGCAGCCCCCAATGCCCACAATGCTGGTTTAATTGCTGGAACCATACATTACTATGGCTGGAAGTTATTTTACAACCTGGCAGAGAGGAGGCGCTGGCACCTGCTATTTCCCGACACCTTTAGTGTAATAAAAATTAAGATGAGGCATTCCAAGTTTTGGATTCATCATGAAATCTAGTTACAAGGCACAGAAAGAAGTCAGCTGGGGTAATGGCACGGTACCCACCACTGTGCTTTATTATTATTCCTTAGGAGCTATGTGGTTAGCAGAGGTGCTGTTAAGTTCCAGATTCTTCATGGACTTGTAGCTTGGGTCTGCAAGGCGGACACTTAAACCATTGATGCAACCTATGCAGCTGTACACATAGAATATGCTGCTCTTGCTGAGGACAGCACATACTAGTGACAGACATGGTGTTTCCCTTATTCTGTAAGATACTATAGTTTAATGCTCAACTCTGCCAGTTTGCAGCCTGTTCTCCCAGAAAAGAGTCCGCTTAATTCATGAGCAGGTGTTAGCCCCAGCTATCCAAATCAAGTCCCACCCCTCAACCTATTACTTTGAATAGGTACAAACATGTGAATGGCTGTCAGATGGGCAGGGCTATACTTGGATGGGTGGGGCTAGCACCTGGTCATGAATAAGCTGGACTCTTTTCTGGCTGCAAACTGCCAGACTTGAGCATTCAAGGGCCACGTGTATGAAAACTGTCTGGGTCTAAAACTCATTTTGTTGCTCATAGCAACCAATCACAGCGACCCTTTCATTTTTTCAAAGCACTATATGAAATGAGAGGGGCGCTCTGATTGGTTGGCATTGGCAACAGTTTTCATACATGTGGCCCTAAATGCTCTGAAATGGTATCTTACAGAATAAGGGACACAGTGCTGGAAACAGCAGGTCTGTCACTAGTTTGTGCTGGAAACAGCATGTCTGTCACTAGCTTGCGCTGGAAACAGCATGTCTGTCACTAGCTTGTGCTGGAAACAGCATGTCTGTCACTAGCTTGTGCTGGAAACAGCATGTCTGTCACTAGCTTGTGATGGAAACAGCATGTCTGTCACTAGCTTGTGATGGAAACAGCATGTCTGTCACTAGCTTGTGATGGAAACAGCATGTCTGTCACTAGCTTGTGATGGAAACAGCATGTCTGTCACTAGCTTGCGCTGGAAACAGCATGTCTGTCACTAGCTTGTGCTGGAAACAGCATGTCTGTCACTAGCTTGTGCTGGAAACAGCATGTCTGTCACTAGCTTGTGCTGTCCTCAGCAAGGGGGGCATAACCTATGTGACAGGTTCCTTTTAACAATATTAAACTTACAGTATAAGTAAATGAGAAGTAAGAGTAAGAAAAATAATACTCAATAAACTTTGCCTCCTGCTAATTTCTCATATATATTATAATAAGTTGGTCATTCTTTATGAGCCACTAATTAACACTTTGTGGCACATTTTTCGCTCACCCATACACATTTAAGTGGCCAGCAGAGTAGTGTTTGTTAATGGGTCATACTGAATCTTAGAGGGGTTTTTCACTTTCTTTATTTTTTCTTAATTTATTTTGGTGCTGCAGCAGTAAAAAGCTAATCCTCCCCTCTATCCTCACCTCTGTTCAGAGCTGGCAAGGTCCGCCATCTTCATGGTCTTTTGTTTTCTTCATGATTCTGGCTGCCACTGTAGCTGCTGATTGGCTGCAGCAGTCACGTGACTCTACCTGACATGATTGCTCAGAAGTGAAGGGCTCTGAACAGTGATGTCAGCAAGTGTATTGTTACTGTTACAGCCAATCAGCGGATGTAACGGTGATGTTCCGACTGCGGGGACAAGACAAAATTCCTTGGAGATGGTGGACCTTGGCAGCGCTGGAACAGAGGTAAGGACAAAGGGGAATATTAGGGGTTTTTCTTACATGTTCTAACTGGCATAAATAACAACTGCCCACCGTCCCGTTGCTACAGACAGAGGGGTTTTGTGGCTCCCAGTGCCGCAGCTATACTAGGAACAGGAAGCCTCCGATCCCCGGCCCTTAACCCTTTGATTGCATGACCATGGCATAATTAAAGCGCATTCCCCTGCTTCATCTGGTGATCAGGACTCACCGTGACCCGATGGAGCCCAGGGAACATCTGCACAGTCTGCCCTGGGGAAGGAACTACAGTAGCCCCAGGGGATGTCTGTATAGCCAGTCTGTGGTTAGGGCACACTGTGTGCTGCCCTGACTGCTGCCTGTGTCAGTATGACACAGAAAGTAATGTATTAGCAAAAGAAAAAAAAAAAGTGTAATAAATAGAATAAATAATAATAAAAAAATGTTTTTTATGTGCATACATTACACAAAAAAAACTACACATATTAGGTATCTACATGACCGAAATAACCTATATAATTAATCTATCAGGTTATTTGGTGTGAAATGTTCATGCTGCAAAAAAATAAAAAATAAAATCTGCAGTAATTTATTTGTAAACTTAAGCTATGCCCCTCAAAAATACAACTTCTCCCACATAAAACAAGTCCTAATACAACTGCTTCACTTAAAAAAAAACAGGAAGGCAAAACAGGAAGGCAAAAACTAAACAATTTAGCTGATCATTAAGGCCTTTTCACGCCTGGGGCTAAAGGGGTTAAAAAAAAAGAAAAGAATGTGGACAACCCCTTTAATAGTCAGAGCCCTCAGCACAACTCCAGCCATTAGGCACATTTATACACAAGCAGAGCTTTCAAATTCATTAACTAGTGAGAGTTACAGAAAATGGCAAAATAGACACTAAGGTCTAGTTCACAGACCACTGTGTTTTGGGAGTCGCGATGATCAGCGTGTATTCCCAAAGCACGTGGGGTCCGGCAGTCCGCCCATTGACATGCATTGTTCACGGCGCGCTATGTATTACCGTAATCGACGTAATTGCGGCACGCATTTTGGCGCGTATAACGCACAATATGTGGAGAAATGCGCGGGAAATGCGCACAAAAAATAAGCCGTGTGAACATTGTGTCTGTTGTAACACGAGTCTGTTTGCATCTGTGTGACATAAATTCATGCATCAATCTGGGACTGGCTTGTAAGATGCATTTGTGTCACACAGGGTGGATCTTGTACATTTCATGGAAATATCTTACTTGTTTTCATGGTCAGTGGTGAAAAAGTATAAGAAAGTCTAAGGCAAAAATGAGGACAACGGCTGAACAATAAATCTGGAGAGGAGAAGGACAAGCAGCAGAAGGGAGTAAACAAAGTGGCAGAGAAGTGAGACATTGATATAGCACTTCACTGTGAGAGATCCTCTTCCTATTGTAAATGACAGCAGTGCCAGCCTGCATGTGCTCCTGTACTAGATGTTTTCTGTGTGTGTGAGCCCAGAAAGAAGAGAGTTCACGGTACCAGATGACCAGATGAGCAGCATGCAATAGAACCACATAAGGTGCCTAGGAGACTTGTTGTTGGCCTTCGAGATGAAGTGGGGCAAGTAGCCACCGGTGGGCTGAAAGTTTAGTAGAGATACGGTATTCCTATGTAATGGCTGTGCAATGGATTGACCGACATTCTGACGTAAGACCCAGAGTTAGAGAAGTGCCAGAGTGGTGCGATATAGCAGGAACCAAGCGTGACATGTATGTTTTTTGACGCCCAGACGCCATTTTTTACACACATTAGTAGTGTAGAAGGCACCTGAATTTATGAACCTGTTCCAATGCGAGTCATAGATTTAGCGCTTTCTAGCTCCAAAGCGACAATTCTGGCTCAGGTAAACTACTTTTAAATTGGTCTACCTGTTCCAGCAGTAATGCGCCCGGTTTTGCCATCCTACTGTCATAAATGAGTAGAATCGTACGGTTGTGGTGTGATGCATCCAGAATCCAGAACGCCCTCCAATCTCAGGTGCATTACAAAGTGCAGCGGGCACCTGTTAATGTGCCTAATTTTGGAGTGTGCCTAGTTAAAAATCTAGTGAACAGGGCTAGAGTAACTACATGTTGCCCCAAGTATCAACACAGAGAGGCACTCAACAAGCTGACTAAGGGAAGTGTCCAGTACATTGTTGGGTTGTTTAAGAGTTCAACCATGAAAGAGGAAACTCTGAGAGACTGGGACCCTGTGGACTGTGTGAGCATTTCACCCCCGTGGGAAACCAAGAGATGCCCGAGTAGACTGTGTGAGAGCTTTAAACTTAAATCGGGCAAGTGGTAGATATATTAAAGGAGACTGAATACCAGGTGGCCTGAAAAATAACCTGAGCGTGGTTCAGTGGAGTCTCTGTTAGTAATAGTGGGTTAGAGAAGAAACTTCCCTTTTGCATACAGTGAAGGTAAACTTAACCTGGAGCAAGTTAAATTTGGTTTGCTAATAATGATTACTGTTGTTTGTATACTACGAAGCTGAAGTAAGTAGTAACCATTGCAGACAAGAACCTGGGCTGTAGTTGTTTGACTTTGTGGTGGTGTGAGAGTTGGCATCATGTACATTTGCAGCCCCTTAGCAGGTAATGACTTTGCAGTTGCCAAAATCTTATAAGGCGCTGGGAAGAACAACCCAGAAAGTAGCTTCTACAAGGGTCCACTGTACTAAAGGACAGGAGAAGGGCAACAATCACTGTGGGCAACAATCATTTCAGTGAAGTCTCCTTACACCGACATGGTGCCTTTCCCTAGTCAGAAACCTTACCCCTCTTGAGCTACATTTATTGCTTCTCATGTAGCCAGCCAGTGTTTTACTCTGCGCTTATGAGGTTCAACCCCCCAAAACAGCTGTCTGCAGATGAACAAACTGGTATGATTTTCCTAATCAATTTAATATTGCAAGGCTCAGTTAGTTGGATGTGACTTGAGGAACACTACAGCAAATAGAAGGCGCTGCAGAATCCCAGCTCTTTCCCCATGAGCCCTTTCTTTTATAGTAATTGTTCTTTTAGAACCATACCAATGCTGATTCAGGGGCATGGCCATCCGCAGGAAGAGGAAACATCCCGTGGCAACGACTGTGTGAGAACTGTGCTGACATCTCGGTGAAAATTATGGCACTTGGGCATTGCTTCATAGCAGCTACTGGGATGGGTTGTGTACGCCATTATATGTCTTGTTCTTGGTTACATTCAGGAGTTGCTTAGTGAAGTGTATTGGAATGAGAGCACCACCTGGCGCATTCAAGACAGGGGCCAACCAGGAAAAAGTTGGGGCCAAGGCAGATGCCTAAGGATAATACCCATAGACTGTAGTGAGGCCCTAAAGTGGCTGAGCTGGTGGAAAGGAATGGCCAAGAATCTGCTGTGACAATCAGAGAAAAGGGGCTAAAAACAGAGCCCAGAGCCAGGCAGTATTCAGCAGGTTCTTTTGAGAGTGAGGAAACTCAGAGCTGGGCTTCAGAGACTGTCTGACTGCTCAATGCTAATGCTTCTCGTATAGCAGTAGTCAAGCCTACCCTGAGTGCACAGAAACAAGCCTCTGTTTGTTAAGATATTTAAAGTACAGGGGCCACCTATATCACAACTGTGCAAGATGGCAAGATTGTCTTAGTACTGTTCCTGCAACATAAAATCTAAAGATCTGTGGACTCTGAGTAGACAATGTGTTGGCTCGGCGCCAGCTATTGGTGACAGAATTCCCCCCTGGAGGGTTTGTTGCACGTCACACAGTCCTCTGCCTCCAATAGACAAATTCTGGAAGTGTTTACTACTGCATCCACTTGATGTCTAACGTTCAAGCTTATGTGCGCCTCTCCCCTAAAATTTTATTGTTCCATCATACTTTTTTATTAAAATGTATATATATATATTCTGGCATAAATGGTACAGGAACTGTGGCGTAATCTACTCCCTTTCTACGTGGACATTCCTACTCGAATGAGCTGCATTCTATTGATTTATTTATTTATATAGAGCAGATTTCACCTATGTCCTACAACTCCAGTCTATGCTCCTAACCTAACCACTCTATTTTTATGTAACTGTACCGGGCAGAACTGGTTCTCTCCTACCGCCAAACAGGCTATTTAAACACATAGTTATTTCATTCCGATTTTGCATTCAGTATTGAAGTTCCAGGGATGTCAAGGGGACCAATCCTGCAGTACGTCCCGCCCTTTCCAGGCAGCTGAGTTGCAGCAAGGAAACTATAATGTATGTGCCACCAAAGTCTTGGGGCTCGATGGGGGAAAAGAGCATTTCTAGTTAGGAACAATAGGTTACTGACATAACTGCTGTGCGGCTAATGGGCTCTCTTCACGTAATGGCTGTAGTGTGGGTGGGAGGCCGTTCCCACATTCCAGTCCAGGTCTTACTGGACCTGTTTAGGCCTTTGAAGCCTGCTGCTCCAGATCTCAGGTGAGGGGGTAAACCTGAGGACTTTGTTTTGCCATTTTCATCCAAAGTATGATTCAGTGAGGAGCAGAGAGAGGAGCTCTGGAAAACAGACTTGAGTCAGACTGGCTGCTCTGCCCATGAAGTAGACATCTACTGCATGGTTGTATATGAACTGTATGTCTTACTTAGCTGAAGATAAGCTATATATTTTGTGTTGGAAGTTAAATGACTGCTGTAAAGTCTCCTGCTGGGATATTTTTTTGTTCTTGCTTTGTTTTTCTGCCATTGTGTAATAAAACTCTGATTTTTTTTGCATCCAAACTCGTTTGTGCCTACCATTTGTCCAGCTATCTCCTACAGAGTCTATGATATTAAAAATACCCAGTGGTGCCCTGGTGCAAGCAGCCAGTCGTGAGAAACAGGAGGCAAAGTTGGCATTACGGATATGCCTCCAGTTTGGATTTTCAACGCAATATGGTGTGTTACATCACTGGAAGTGCAACACAACCAGGTGAGCGGCCACTCTACCACTTTACCTTAAAGGGGTTGTCTTACTACATTGATTCATCTTACCTCAGTCCTGTTTTCTCAGTTTCATTTCTGAATTCATGGGCGGTTTACTGGATTCTACTGGCTACTACTGACCTGCAGTGTAGAGCTGCTGAGGACACCAGGTCTGTAGCCACAGCGACCTGCGCTGGCAGCCTATCAGGAGAGATCAAACAGGTCTGTAGCTATAGCGAACTGAGGAGCTGATGCAGCCCATACAAGAGGGAAATTCTAGGAATAAGTAGGACACTGTCAATAGACATATATTGTAAAGTGACTTGTCTTTGCAAGATCTTTAACATAAAAAGCAATCCTTGTAGTGAGACAACCCCTTTAAAGCACATTACTTTGCAATACTGCACTAGAAGCGAAGAAACCAGCTGCATGAAGAGGGAATGTCCATATCATTAAAGTGAGGGTATGAGCCCATCCATTACCAATAATTGAAATAATAATTCTAGAAAACCACTTTAACCAGACTAGCAACCAATAAAAGTACAAGACTTTGTAACATACTTTGCATCTTCAATAGTTTCAAAATCTCTGCTTAGTGCCAGTGAATGGGAACATTAGTGTTTACATCCAGAATCTGAGTCTTCAAAGTTTTTAGATGGATATGATGTATCCAGCCTAATATTAATTGAACCATTTTACACCATTATTGCCATAAAAACAGACAACCTCTTTAAAGCTTACAATAAAGCATTATGGGAAATAAACTCAGACAACAAACGTCAAAGTAAACATCAGATTTCTCCATCGGAGAGCCGTAGCATTTTGTGTCAGTGTGTAATCACCACACAGCTTACGTCCAACAAATGTAATCAGATTAGTGTCACGTACAACACGTTTCCTGATCTCATATGAAGGGGTTCAGAGAAAACAGTTCACAGTCTCCGCCAGCCTAGCTTCTAATTACAAAGCAGCATTTCACTGGCTTCTTCATGTAAAATGCAACAGCGATTGTTTTCCTATTTGTACTGTGAGAGAAATCTAGGTAAAAATAAAAAAGTTATGACTATCAGACTATGACAACATAAAAAAACGCAATTTTTTTTACAAACACATTTCTATTGTGTAAAAGTAATAAGACAAAAAAAACTATGTAAAACTTATATCATTGTAATTGCACTGACCTGCAAAGTAAAGTTGTCATGCCATATTTAAATATGAAGCACAAAAAATAATGGCGGAACTGTATCCCCCCGCCCCCATTTTCATGTCCCAATGCTAAAAAACTGTGGAACACCTGTGCACCCAAAATGCACAATACATCCTTAAATGAGATCCATGAAGGCTGTTGAATCCAAAATGGGGTGACTTCTGGAAGGTTTCACTTGTTCTGGTACTTTGGAGGCTTTGTAAATGTGACATGACCCCACCAAAATCTGTGTTCCAAAAGCCAAAGCACAAGCACTCCCTCCCTTGTACGCCCTGCCATGCACCCAAACAGCAGCTTACACCCATAAATAGGGTGTTGCCGAAATTGGAAAAAAATTGGGGTGCTTTTTCCAGGATTCCTGGTAAAAATGAAACACTTTAGCTTTAATTGCAGATTGTTTGAAAAAAAAATTCATTTTCACAGCATAATACTAAAAAAAATTGTGAAACACCTGTGGGTTCGATATACTAACTGCCCCCCTGGCTATATTTCTGTGAAATACTTAAAGGGTTTAAAAACGTCCTAAACGCTGTTTTGAATACTTTAAAGGGTGTAGTTTCTTAGCTGGAGTCATTTATTGGGTTAACATACAGGCCCTTCAAAACCACGAAAGAACTTGTTTCATCACTAAAAAAAAAAACCTATGTTGCAAATTTTCTTGAAAATGTGAAAAATTGCTACAAAATTTCTAAGCCCCTTAATGTGGTAAAAAAAATAAAAAGACATTTAAAAAAGTATGCCAACTTACAGTAGACATATGCTAGTTATAAACTATTTTGTGTGAAATAACAATTAGTCTTACATGCAGACATTTTTTAACGTTGAAAATGGCAATTTGTTCCAAATTTTTATGATATTTTTAGAATTTTGACAAATTAACAAGAATTGTATTGAGCGGGGGCGTGGTTTGCCATGTAACTGAGCAGAGGCACCCTGTATGAGCTCCTCTCAGGACCAGCAATTAGACACGATTTGGGCACTTCAAATGGGGCAGAAAAGAAATAAAAAGGCGACCAGCAGTGCCGGAACCCCGGCTGAACCTCTGGGGCTCACCATATCTAACTTCTTTGCCCCGCTGCAGGGGCTGGAGGAAGACAGCTCCCTTTCCCGCGCACGACGGGAAAGTGCGCGGGTCGTCCCGACAGCACCGCAATGGAGAATGCAGGTCAGTGCTCAGTGGGGGATCGCCTGCCATGCTCCTCTCCGGCCCCAGTGGAAATCGCAGGCCAGCTGTCCCCCTGAAAACGTGGATCCCAGACCCGGACAGGGCCTCAGAAGGGACTCACAGGCACCCCACATCAAATGACTTTTCCCCCCATGGAGGAAAGTACAAACGCTTCTCTGACTAGCCCAGCTAATTAGGCTGCTGAGGGCCCTTTGCACCAGGGTCCTGTAGATGCCACCCAGTCACCAAACGGGCAAGCTCCACAACAGCTAACACCCCCGGGGCCCAATATAAGGGAGGCCGCAAATACTTGCACCCAGACTGGGACCCGGTCGGTTTGCCATTTGCCTTATCAGCAGTCTAGTATGAGGGGGACAGCTTATACTGCTGGGGGTCCTGAAAAGTCCTCTGGAGAAATGCCAATCTCAGGCCACCGTAGCGCCCACCCACATGTCACCCGCCTGGACTCTGGCTCATCCCTGCAACCCCACGCTGCACAAGGACCTCTGGCATCTTGGAGGGGACTGACATGGCTTGGGGTGGTGGCGGGCCCTGTACAGGGAAGGTCACTGGCTCGGAAAATGCAGTGGCCTTGGTGGACCAGTTGGGCCCCTCCGCTGCCCTGACCCCATCGGGTTCCCTTCATGTGAGAGATGGCACCTTATGGTCCTCAAGCCCCAACTCCTCAACTTGGGGTGGGAGCCCCGTTCGCTCCTCTGGCAGGTGTGCTACTAAGCCTTCCATACCACAACTGCTTTCCGGGCCACCCAGCACCCAGACACCCGGTCTCATTCCACCTGAAGATGCCATGCTCACCCTGGAATCACACCCAGAGCTCCGCGCTCTCCTATCCCTCCTACCTTCTAAATTGGATATGCAACTCTTGGCTAAAGAGATGCAACAAGCCTGGAAACAAGACCTGAAACCGGTCCAATTGAATGTAGCGGATCTCCAGTCCACAGTGCAAAACCTAGAAAAAACCCAAGACTCCACGGCTAATCTCCTGTCCAACTTGCAAACGGCAGTGTCCGAGCAAAGCTCCCATCATCTCCAACTGGCGATGCACTTGGACGACCTAGAGAACCGTAATCGCCGCAATAACATCCGGCTGCGGGGCCTTCCGGAGACAGTTAAGACAGGCGATCTGATTCCAACCTTGACAAAAATTTCAACACCATCTTAGGACGACCAGAGGAAACGTTCATCGAATTCGACAGGGCGCACAGGGCGTTGCGCCCACAAAGCACAGATGCCTCTCGTCCAAGAGACATAATCTGTCGGATACATCACTACACAACCAAGGAGGAGATTATGAGAAAAGCCAGGTCAATGCAACACGTGAATTACGACGGAGCTACACTGGGACTATTTCCAGACCTATCCAGACGCACCCTTCGAATGAGAGCGGCGACTACGCCGCTTCTGGCAGTACTCCAAGCAAGGAATATCTCCTACAGATGGGGATTCTCATTCTCCCTCCAAGTAAAGTACCAGGAGGGTCTCCTTGTCTTTCGGTCTCTGGACGATTTGCCCATGTTCATCACATCCCTCGGGCTTCCCGATGTATCTCTGCCGGATTGGGACTTGGTCTCCTCGTTTGAGCCTATCGGCTCGAAAACCCTTCTTCAAGACATTCGACCCACCCGAGTCTTGCTCGCCACACCAAAATCACAGAGGAATCGGCGTCGACTGGGAAGCCCGGACAGCCAACCCTCAAGATCGAGGCCACACCGCTGACCAGTTAGACTCTCCACGGACGAGTCTTTGCCTGCACCCTCGCCATCCTAGCCGTTTTCCTATCTTCAGCTGAGTCACCTCAGTGTTTTCCCTGTCCTGACCTTGGCTGCGATGTCCTCATTACTAAATGAGACTGGTGATATGATGGTATCATTCCTGCATGTTATAGTCTGAGGGTTTGTTTTTTTTCTCTTTCTTTCTTCTTCCCTCAGTCTAACACTCAGAATAGGTTTCCACTGACCTGATTTATTTAGCCTTTCCAGCCTCTTCCCGAATTGTGCCCATTCGGAATTGAGCACCGCCCGGCTGGGTGAGATCTTTTCTCCTACCCCCCCTCTTTTTTTTTTCTCCCTCCCCTTTCTCTTCCTCCTCTATTTAAACTCCCACCCGCCCCCCACCCGGCTGGTCACGTGCCTTTTTTTTTATAGCACTTAAGTCCCGAGACGCTCATGCAATTTCGACATATCCTCATCGAGCTACTTCATCTATAGATTGACCCCCCTATAGAAATAGCCATTTGTGTTAAGTAAATGGCTCTTGCCGTTATATACCTGCTGTTTTTGTTTGTTCTGTTGTTGTTACCTATTGTTACTTAGTTTCACAGCTCGGCTCAGGAGACAAGTCTCTTTCTATTCTCGGGGGATCCTACCTTACGAACACCAATAATGCCACCCAATAGCTAGTATTCGCCTAACTTCCCTCAACGTAAAGGGATTAAACTCCCCCGAGAAGAGATCACAAATTCTGTATAGCCTGCACAAGCAAAAGTCACGGATAGTCTGCATTCAGGACACCCACCTTCTTGCTTCCCATATCCAGGCCTATCGCAACTGCTACTTCCCTGCCTGGTGCCATAACAGTTGCTCGTCCACCAAGGTGAAGGGAGTGGCCATCTTTTTTCTCAAGTCACTACCAGTGACAATTTTGGACACGTTTAGAGATGAGGACACTAGAACCTTATTCGTTAAATTTAGCCTGCAGGGCCAAATTTACACTTTGGCTAATGTCTATGCTCCCAACACGGGGCAGCTTTCCTTCTTAACCAAAGTCTTGGACAATCTGACCAGCTTTGCCCAAGGTCAAATTATATTGAGCGGCGACCTTAGTCTTGCCCTCAATCCCCTTCTAGATACCTCTACAAGCCATTCGTCCGTAGCCTTTCACGCTCTTAATAAAGTTAGGAAGCTGCTCCTTCTGCTTCTACTCTTTCTCCCATAACTCCTACAGCCGCATTGATTACGTACTCCCACAACATTCACTCCTTTGTTATGTGGTGAACGCCTCAGTGGGCAACATCATCCATTCCGATCATGCCCCAGTCCATTGCGATCTTGCCCTCCCAGAATACAAACGTTCTGCCTTTGCCTGGAGGTTGAACGAGTCATTATTATCTGATTCTTTATGCTTATCTGACTTACAGCGAACTATTGATTTGTTCGCCTCTGCGCATTGCTCAGACACAACCTCTTTGCAGATCCAATGGGAGGCCCTGAAGTGCACATTGCGGGGAATACACATCAAGCATGGCTCACGCCTCAAGAGAGAAGCCTCCGCCAGGCTCCGGACCCTTTTGACACAGCTGGCTTCATTGGAATCCATGCACAAATCGTCAGGGTTGGAATCTGACATGAGAGCTCTCACTAAGACGCGTCACGAGATCCTTCAACTGATGGAAAACAAGCATAGAAGGTACCGCCAACTCTGCTCTAGTTCCTTTTATACTTAGAGCAATAAGCCTGGAAGGTTCCTCGCCCATGCACTCCGGGTTAAGAGGGCAGCACCGTTTGTCCCACGCATCAAAACCTCGGAGTGGCGGATCGCACACTTGACAGAAGATATCCTATCGACCTTCCACAAGTACTATTCAACCCTATACAACCTCCCCTCTCCCCAGACTAAAAGCACCCTTCTCCAGTCCCACCTACAGAGAACGGCCCTCCCGCATCTCTCTGCCCGGTCCCTCGCTTCTCTGGAGGAGCCGTTCACGGTGGCAGAGCTTCAGACCGCTATATCATCTCTATCCTCAGGCAAAAGTCCTGGCCCGGACGGCTACACGGCTCTATTGTACAAGTCCTTAAAGGAGGAATTGACGCCTCCCATGCTTAGAGCCTTTAATGTGGCATCACGGGACTCCCCATTCGATCTGGCTTTTCTACGGGCTCATATAGTGGTGATTCCGAAAGAAGGCAAAGAACCGTCATTATGTCAGAGTTATCGCCCTATATCCTTAATCAACACTGATGCAAAAATATTTGCCAAAATGCTTGCAGCCCGCATCAATCCTTTGCTAACTACCCTGATCCACCCTGACCAGGCTGGCTTTGTCCCCTCCAGAGAGGCGAGCAATAACACCCTCAAAACTCCCTGATTGACTATGTTCACTCGAGACAGATCCCGAGCCTTTTCCTGTCATTAGATGTGGAAAAGGCGTTTGACCGGATGGCGTGGCCATTCCTGAACGGTGTCCTAGTTTCTCTAGGTTTTGGCCCATCAATGTGCGGGAGGATAATGGCGCTCTATACCGCGCCCCAAGCTCAGGTATGCATTAACGGCTCCCTCTCTGAACCCTTTACCATAGGCAATGGCACCAGGCAGGGATGCCCCCTTTCCCCGATTCTTTACATCCTGGTGTTGGAGCACCTAATGCATGCTATCCGAGCCGACCCCGCAATCCAGGGGCTCCACATAGAAGCTCTCCTTCCAGGAGAGTTGGGAGTTGAATCTGGATCTTTCGATTGAGGACTGGGAGAGGGAATTGTACTTGTCACATAAGTCATCTGTTTCCTCTAGATCCCATGAGCTGAACTGCAAAATACTCACCAGTTGGTACCTGGTTCCCGCTCTTCTACACACCATAAGCCCTAGCTCCCCTACTGTATGCTGGTGCTGCAAGGCTGAAAAGGGTACCATGACCCATATATGGTGGGGCTGTTCTGTTCTACAACCTTATTGGCTTAAGGTGCTTGATATAATTTCTAAAATTACTGGGGTAAAATTGCAAAACAATCCTTCCACTATTCTCCTCTTTCATATTCCCCTGCCCGTTAAACTTCTGAGAACCCACCTTCGTACCTTCCTGATCCTTGCAGCCAACACAATATTCCCCCGTTTGTGGCTTTCTGCATCTTGCCCGTCCATCACGGACTGGTTCAGGGAAATTCATGTACTGTAGCGGTTGGAGGAATTTATGACAGACTCGCCCCTACAGTACGACAGGTACCTCTATACTTGGAAGGACTGGATCTCCTTCTGTAACACGGATCTATACCACTCATACAAATAGGGCTGCCTCACCATATATCCTGATCAATTGATAGCTTTTCATAGCTTGATACAGATTAGATCTTTGTAACTACCTCACACTGTCTCTGAGACGGCTGAAAGTTTCCTTTTACGGTTATCAGGTTTTTTTAAGGTCCAAAATCTCTCACAACAGTTAGTATATAAGGCAATACCGATGTTGTTTGACTAACCAAATAAGGAACTACATCGTTTATGTGAAATGGGCATTCCCCACTGGGGGTACCGGCAGCCCTCATCTCTCGGGAACCCACAGGATGAGGGATGTCTCTGGCCTGCATTGGGGAATTTCCATTGCTTCTAATGATCTGGTTTGAATAGAGCTTGATAATTAGGTGTATATTGATTCTAGATTTTTGAGTCACTTACGTGAAACTTCCATTAGAGGCTTTATCCTCCGTCCCTCCTCCTTTTTTCTCCCTCCCTCCCTTCTCCACTTTCCTAATTTACTGTTCTTCTTCCTCCCGTCCTCCCCACCCCCCACCGTTCCCCCTCCCCTGGGCCTCATTAGTAATAAGCACTGGTTTTGCTCTTAACAACTTATTGTCAATATGTGTATTGAAATGTGTTGTTATACTTTCCTATGTAAAACCTGTGTTTTGAATATTATGTGAGATGTTCGATTCAGTTTCCTTATCGTGTTTCAATAAAAGCCTTCTTGAATAAGAAAAAAAAAAAGAATTGTATGGAGAAAAATTTCTACTTCAAGCACAACGTGTCATGAGAAAACAGTCTCTCAATCACATGGATAGGTAAGCGTATTAAAAAGTTATTCTCACATAAAGTAACACACGTCAGATTTAAAAAATGGGGCTCTGTCAGGGACGTCAAAACTGGTTGTAGTGGTGAGGGATTAAAGTAATCAATGAATGATTGCAAGGAGAGGCTTTGAAAACCATTACAAATTGATACATAAATTATATTGCAACAGCATTTACATTTTTATTTAACTAAGAAACCACCTGTGTTTGCTGTAGACATATTTCTATTTTCATTAGGCACTCTTCACATCTGCATCTGAAGTTACTCTGAAAACCTCAATCACAAATTCTGACAGAAATTATGGAAAAAAAATTGCCCAACTAGGTAAGGCCCCAGGTAGTGATGTTGGTAGGTAGGCCCCTTTGCGTTACGTAGGGTGGGACTCAGGTAGTTATGTTGGTATGAAGGAGTGCAGATAGTTATTTTGGTAGGTAGGGCCCCAGACAAATAGGTTGGTAGATAGGGACTAGGTAGTTATATTGGTAGGTTAGACCTCTTGTACTTGTTGAAAGGTAGGGTCCCCTGGTAGTTATGTTGGTAGTTAGCAAGTAGTAAAGTAAGGGCACCTGGAAGTGAAGTAGGGCCTCTGGTAGTTAGATAGGGTCACCTATAGTACAGTAAGGGCCCATTAGTAAGGCAGGCTCTAATGGATAAGATCGGAATATTTATACAGAACAATAGCTATCTTCTCCCCGACCCCACCTGGACCATTCAACAGGCATAATAAGTATTCAGCGTGATGTAGTGATGTCATCATCCTGCCTGCGTCTGGACTTGCGTCCTGACATTTTGTAGGCCACAGGCTTAAAACAGCCAGTGGTCAACAGTAATTGTCAGAGCAGCAAGCTGATGGCTCCTTGTCTCGCCATAGTTCTGAAATGCATGCTCGTCCTGAAGACGTGTGTACAGATGAGATGATTAGTCTGGTTGAAAGAACAAGCTCTAGGCCTTTTCTTTTCACCAAACATGTGAAACAAGGAGGTGGTAGCTTCCGGTGGCAGCACCTCCAACCAACTTGTTTGACATCCCTGTCCATGTCCATGTGCAGCTGACATTAAAGACCTTGCTCTGTTACTAGATTGGAACGAATACAAAGATTTTAGACCAAGAAGCATATCATAACAATAATCATACCGCTAAAGAAAAATAGATAATTTAGTTTCTTCATAACAATACTCTCATTTGAAAAGATCGTGAATTTGTATTATATTGCAGCACTTATTTTATATGAAATCAGGTGCAAGGTCTTCATCAGTCACAGCTAGAACTGGATGTAACTGTTGTGACTACAGGAACACGATCTCCATCATCATTTGCTTACAGATCAGCAGGTACATTTTAAGCAGGTTACTCAAAAGCTAATATGTCTGCATTAAAAGAAAAGTTACAGTGAATCAATATAAAGCTGTGTATGAAAATGTATTTATAGATACAAATAAGTGCCCATTCGTGTTAAATATCTACTGTTCCCAAGGTTGCCATCAGAAAATTTGGGGCCCCATACAGCTGGAGCGTCTGGGCCCCACCCCCCCGGCCGACCCTGTAGGCATAGTTTCTCCCCCACTAGTTATTAGGGCCCCCTGTAGGCATAATTCAGCCCCCCCCCTGTTTTTAGTGCCACCTGTATTTATAGTCCTCCCCCCAGTTATTAGGGCCCCCTGTAGTCATATTCCCCCCAAGTTATTAGGGCCCCCTGTATGCATAGTTCCCCCCAGTTATTAGGGCCCCCTGTAGGCAAAGTTTCACCCCCCCCCAGTTATTCGGGCCCCCTGTCTGCATAGTCCCCCCCCAGTTATTAGGGCCCCCTGTGGGCATAGTTCCCCCCCAGTTATTAGGGCCCCCTGTAGGCATAGTTCCCCCTCCAGTTATTAGGGCCCCCTATAGGCATAGTTCCCCCAAGTTATTAGGGCCCCCTTTCGGCAAGTTTCCCCCCCCCCCCCCCCGTTACCCAAAAAATTGCATCCAACACACAGGTGCGTGTTTTGGTGCATTTTTGCTGCAGCAGAAATTGTTTTAAATAGGACGCCTGCTGCGTCTTTTGGATCATGAATTCTTTAAACGGATCTGAAAGATGCATCAGAAAGATGCATGTAAACGCACATCGGTGATCACTCGTTTGAACGCCGATGCATGTTTTACATTAAAAGCAATGTAAAATCACACTGCACATTGTTAGATTACTCATCTTCACCATTTCTGAATTTTATATTTAAAGTAAGTTTTCTTTTAGTTTTGCCATAGAATCCCTCTATGAGATTCATGCTTTATTTATCTACTCTTCTTATTTTTCCAGTCACCTGGAACACTTGTTCTTATCACCGTTTATCCCCTCATAATTGTTATATAACATCCACCCACATTGTATATACTAGAGCTACTGTGTTTAGAGGAAATGTTAAGATGAAAACCTATACAAGCAAGAAATTCAAATAGTTCTACCACTAAAGGGAAATGTGTAGAGTTAGTCATAGAAAGACAGAACAAAGCAATGAGGTACACAACAGTTTCTCCACACATTCTCCAAATACCCACGAAACCCTGGGGGCGCCCAACTTGCATCCACAACTAAAGAAAATCCTTGGCTTGGCTTGGTGTCCTACATTCTTGTAGGACACCAAGCCAAGCCAAGGATGGTAGCAGGTTGCCATTTCACCTCCCTAGGAATTTTCTCAGGGTTATAGCAGGATAAGATTCCCTTCTTTGCAATATATTTTTCATTGACTGAAGTTGTTCAGTTATCACTTGTAAAATACATAACTGTGTTCATATCTGAATTGTGGGTTCATCTGTAACGGAAGCCACAACGCTCTGTCAGATCCATCACGTGTTGGACACAAGCAGCGCCCAACAGACCCCAAACTGATAATGGAGCACATTGGGTTATGCCAAATTGTCTGTCATTTTGTCCAACAAATCATTCTTCCCTTCAAATATGACAGAATACCCAAACATACTCTCCGATGCAGATAGGAACAGAGTATTATCTGCATTGTCTAATGAGTGTCAAAAAGCATTCTGACACTTATTGTAGCATATTGAAAAATAATGAGCTTGTAGTATAAATCTACACACGTCTGCCCACTGTGCACCTCTACTGATGCTTAAATTGTAGGACACAAGGTGTTTCAGGACAAATTTACTTATAACCTGGTTTTAATTATCATGACTAAAATGGGACATCTGCTTTATATCTGCAGCTTATTAAATCAACAGCGCAGGCATTTCTCAGAAGGGTTATAAATCTATTTGTGCAATAAAACATTTACTTACAAAGGTTGGTTTACAGTGTGCCAGGTAATCATGTGTTTACTGGTACCATGGGCATATGACTCATTTATATGGCATAGTGTTACACTCCAGCACCTTCTGAGAGCAAAATATGTTTATGGGCTTGGGAAATAAATCTTTAAAGATTGTGTGATAATAAATATGTACGGAGAGAGATTTTTGAGCAGGTTAAATAAGGAAATATTTTAACAGTTAATGTACACAGCAATGCAGTTATGTTTAGTTAATTATTGTTGATTTTTTTAATATGATACATAGGAAAAGGGTTTTTTACACTGTTTATATTTGTGGGTTTTCATTTTAATTGTACCTAAATTGTACCTACAATTGTAGTGTATTGTACTAGTGATCAAGTTCAATCTCTGGAACTTGATCACTAGTACAATGCACTACAATTGTCACAGCAGGAGATGGATTCTCTGGATCACCACAAGCTGTGGTATAAGCCATGTCAGAGAGCAGAGTCTATGTAGCCCCTGGTTTTCACCAGAGCCCGCTGCAAAGGAGGTTGGACTCGTGGTGGGAGACTACAAGGTCGCTTCCCCTGATGCGATTTGCGTGTAGTGGAGGACAGGGGGCAGCGTGGTACAGAATCGGAAGGCTGATGCGTTGTCGGGGCAGAAATAATAGCAGAACGGTCTGGTACACAGGTAAATGCAACTCTCTCATAAAAACACAACTGGAATAACACCAGCACCTGGCAGTGAGTACAGGAGGAGGTATAGGGTCAGCAGCAGGCAATTAGCTAATTACTGGTGCGCTGGTCCTTTAAACCTAGCAAAGCTGGCACACGCGTTCCCAAGGGAGTGTGTGTGTGCGCATGCCGACCCACAGAAAGAAGATGGCTGTGAATGCGAGGGATAAGTGATAGAGGCAAGGGATGCCCTAGTCTGGCCCTTTCTTGCCTAGAAAGGACGACCCCACACTTGAACCTCTTCCTAAAATGTACCATAGTAAACGTGTGACAAACAGGCAGAAGATTAACAGAAGACTAATGGGAAACAGATGTAAACAGACAACAAATAGAGGATAGTTAGACAGGCCGAGGTCAAACCAGGACTATACACAGTACTGAAGGACAAGAAGAGAGAGCAACCAGGAAGACAAGCCAAAATCCTGAGAACCAGCTAAACAAAACAGAAGAGTAAAAACCAACAGGTAGGACACAAGAAATTCTCACCAGCAGGGCCAAGCGGACAGGAATAGGTTTTAATTCCCCGCTGCCCGCCGGCCCCATGGACTTGCATTATCCACGGCGCATATTGCGCCTGGATAATGTGCATGTCACTTTCTCCCCGCCCGGCGGATTCGCCGAGCGGTGGGGGAGCGACGGAATCCACTGTTCTCTATGAGAACTGTGGATTACCGTAATTACTGCGACGGATTGGCGCCGTACTGCAGCGCAAATCCGGCGCGCAGTACGGCTCCAATCCGCGGTGAAATAAGCCGTATGAACGGCCCCTCAAGGTCCAGTAGTGCAGTCCTGACGATATTTAGGTACGAGCGTGTCTGCGACCCAGTGTGATGACACACCAAAGAGCCTTCAGTAGGCCTAAGATTGCCATGTCAACCACTTGACATCCTGCAAGCGAGTCACAAAGGTACTGGTGACGAAGAGTCTAACTGCACAGATGGCCCAGCTCCTGTCCCCAGAGGAGAACAAAGGGAAAATAAGCCTTATAAAATAATCCCTGCCAGGGCTGTAAATGGAAAATATTCCGCACCTTTTGAATTTAAGGACATTTTACTTTTTTTGTTTTTACAGGTTTTCCTTCTAATTTTGACTCCTAAATCATTCAAACTTACTTAAAATTCAATTAAATTTAATTTAGATACCTAGGTATGAAGTTTGTCAGAATGCAGAGTGTATGTGTTTCTGACATATGGAGCTCTGAGGACTCCATGGTTCCCATACTGTTTTCATGCACATGGCTGTGCCATGGCTCTGCCATGTGCATGGAGTCTGAGACTTAATCATACGGGTTTTCAGTTTTTTGAAAAAAGGGGTTCTTTAAATTAAAAAAAACCACAATTTTTTTTCTGATGAAAAACATTTTTGTTTTACTAAAAAAACCCAAACTTTTTAACCCGGGACTTTTTTATTTTAAATTTTCATTTATTTCCCAAAACATTAAAACTATCCCTGACAAGTTTTTCCCAAAAAAAATTAAAATTTTTTTTTTGGGGTGGGGGTAATTTTTCAGTGTTTAAAAATTTCCCCTTTGTTTAAAAAGTCATGTATACATTTAAAAAACAAAAAACAATTTTTTAGCAAATTTTAAAAGTACGCAAATATCGAGGAAGCTGTTTCCTTGAAATAAAAGGATGAAAGCTAATTTTTTTAATGTTGTTTGAAATACTTAATAAAATTGTAATTAAATTTTGTTCTTACTTTTTTCCTTCACTTAGTCAGACTGTGGAAGTTTATTACTAGGTTGTCGATCAAAAAATTGAATGAAACCATAATATTTCCTGTTTTAAATCCCTATAACTATTATCCCAGGTTGTAGAGCCTTGGGGGTCGGGGGTAGTGTTGAGCATTAGTTGGCTAGACACGGGGATGGGGATATTTGGCCCCCCATCGAAAAGGTTTTCAAAATTGTGAGCAGGATTATGAGCGATGCCCTTTTAAAGTCAGGGGAGAGCAAAAAACCCCTTTAATTCTTACACCCAAACGGGGCTGGAGAAGCGGGAAAAAAAACAGCCAAAACAGTCAAATGGATACCTGCTACTTTGGGCACAACACTTAGGCTAAAAAAGGGCCCACAAAAAAAAAAGTCAAAACCCCAATTCACTATCCCTGTCTTGTACACACCCGGGCCCCTTAAAACCCTGATCACCCAAAAAATTAAAAGTCCCCAAAAGGGCGTAAAAAAAAGGGAACCCATCTTTTTAAACTTGAACTGGATTTTTGAATCCCCCTGCCCTAAAACGCAGCTTGAGCCCAAAATGCATCCCCCCCGTTTTTAAAAAGTCCCGGAAAAAAAGGGTTTTCAAAAACCTTTTAAATTTGAACTGGACTTTGGGACATCCCTGCCCCTGGGGCCACAGCATGACCCCCCAAATGATGCCCAAAAATTTTAAAAAAGGGTCCCAAAAATTAAGGGACTTTAAACCACCTTTAAAAAGTACCCTGGATTTTTGGGACTTTTCCTTTTCCGGGGCCCACGCATGACCCCCCAAACCCTGAAAACCCCCAGTTTAAAAAAGGGCCCGGAAAAAAGGGAAAGTCTTTCAACCACCTTTTTTATTTTTCAGGGGCCCTTGACAACCCTGTCCTGGGCCCAGCATGCCCCGGGCCCCGGAGTTACGGGGGTGGGGTGAAACCCAGGCTGGGGGCCCCGTATTTAAAACACGCAGGGTTAAACCCCCGGACGCAGAACAAAAAACTGTCGGTAAGCGGGAGTACGGAACCCGGAAGGTGAGAACCCCCAGCCTTTCAGTACCCCGTAAAGACATGGGTAGCGCTTGCCCCTCGTATAAGTGTGGGACCAATGAGCTTCATTTGGGAAAATTTTAAATGGTGGTTAACGTTTCCTTTTTAACCCAGGTCCCTTTATCTTGGATTTTTTTTCTTTTTTAACTCAACGTGTTTGGAGGAAATGGTCCCCTGTACTTTGTTCTTGTCCGTGCTCCATATCCATGCCCCTTGAAAAAACCCCTACATCTGGCAATTTTTCCCCTGTACCCCCCTTGTAAAATTTCAGGGGAATTTTTTTAACGGCTTTTTTTGGGGTACATGCAAGTTTTTTGTATTTTAAAAATTTTTGAAAACACTTTTTTTAAAATCATGGAACCCCACCATGTTTTTGTTTTTTCTTTTTTTTTAATTTTTTTTTAAAGGGTTGTCCCCAAAAAGGGATTTTTTATTTATTTTAAAAAGATTTGCAAAAACAAGTCATTTTCAATATTGCCCTTTAAACAGTGTCCTACCTTTTCCCGGTTTTCTGCCCACACCATCCCCCTTTGGGAGACTCTTGACCATTGTGAAGAAAAAATTTTTGTTAAAAAACAACTTTTTTTTTAAAATAGGCCTTTTGAAATGGCTGCTGTCACAGCAAAAGGGCCCCCAAAAAATTCAAAAAAAGCCCCATGAGCCATTTTTTGCAATTGTAAAGAAAAAAATGTCTTTTAAAACAACATTTTCTAAAATGGGGACCTGTGTATTGGGAAATTTAAAAAGCAGCATGCCCCAAAAAAAATTAAAAAAAAACCCTTCCACCCACTTTTAAAAAAATTGTAAAGGGAATCCCTTAAAAACCCAACATTTTGTTCAAAGGACCATGATATTCTGTATCTCACAGAAACCCGGCCCCAAAAAAATTTAAAAAATATGACTTCTCAGCCATTTTAAAAAATTGTGAAGGAAAATCCCACTTAAAACCCAATTTCTTTTCCCAAAAGGGGGACCATGATTTTTGGGCTGTCCCCCCAAAGAAACCCATGCCCCCAAAAAAATTATAAATAGGATTCCAGCCCTTTTAAAAAATTGTGGGGAACCCCAAAAACCCAAAAAAAACTATTGAAAATGTAAAAAAATTCTAAAGATAAAGTGAGAAAAGGGAAATTTTGGGTTTTTTGTATAAAACCTTGTGTTTTTAGTCCCCTCACAGCAAAACCAGCAAAATGAACTTTTGGGGAATTGAGAATAAAAATTGCAGAAAAGAAAGGGATAAATTTTAAAAATAAGTTTTTAAAGAGGATTTTTTTGTTTGGAGAGGAATGTGAAGTAGACCAGAAACTAATCGGTCCCTGGGAAATTTGGGCCCCCACAAAATCATCAGAGACCCATCCTTTTCATCTTGATAAAAGCAAACGACCCAATTATCGTGGAAAGCCGGTTTGCGTTTGTCTGTAATTTTTTTTCCCCTCCGGCTGTGCGGAAGGTCCGCTCAGATATGACGCGGGGCTGTCCGGGGACAAAAACCTCAAAGGCGGGGCGACCAGGGGGCCCCATTCCCATTTTGGATACCCAAAAGGGTTAATTGGGCCCAAACACTACAAAAAATCGGGTTGGAGAAAGATAGTCGAAAAATGATTTTAAAGGGGTCTCTGGGTGTTGAAAGTGGGGCCCTGAAATTGAGGGTTTTGGTGAGGGGGTAAAAAAAGATTCCCAGGGGTAAACCCATTGGGCCCCCTTTCCCATTCCCTGCTGCTGCCGCAGTTTCCCGGGGTAGGCTACTTGGCCTCTATGCTGGTCACGTGGGCCCCCGTTTTTTCCACCCGTGACTTTTAAAGAACGTAAAGCAGACGAAACCCGTGTCCCCATTTTGGTTTCAATCAGAAAGGTCTCCATTTCCTGCTTTTACTCTTTTTTGGGTGGGGGGAAGGGAAAAGTGCTGATTTTTTTTGGGCCCAAAAATCCAGGGGGGGTGGCCCCCCAGAAATTTTGTTGTTATTTTGATGGCCTTAATGTGGGGGATCATGTTGGGGGAAAATTGGGGCATCCAAGAAACTAATTGGAGATGGAGCCTTTTTTTCCCCAAGCCTTGGGTTGAGGGGCACTAGAAAATATCTTCCTCACCCTCCCTAAAATTCCCCGGCCAACCTTTTTCCCAAGGCAGGGACGTCGGTGTCTGGGAAATCCCTCCTCCTCCTCCCCCTTCCCCCGGAACAGCTTTACACGGGCCCTGACTCCCTAGATGATGCCCCTAGAGCTGGGGTTTTCCCGCCTTGCTTTAGTTGGACCCTGAACCACTGCTTTTAAAAGCCCGATAAAAATTGAAAAAATTGTCGGGCCTTGTGGATTTGCGGAGAAAAAGGGTGTGCCCTGCATTGTGCCTTCCCCCTCCCCCGGCGCTGGGGGGGCCCTTTAATGTTTCAGAGTGCCCAAACGTTTGGTTTCCAGAACAAAAAATCCCCACAATGCTCATCTGAAAAGGGGTTTTTTCCCCGCACTACCATTTTGGTGGCTTCTTAAAAACTCGGCAAGGTGGTGCAGAGCCCCTTTCACCTGCCCCCACTCTGGTGGTTCAAAAACCCCGGGTCCGCACCGTGTTGTCGGGCCCAGGTGTCACTTCGTAGGCGAATGGCATTGCGCTGCTCCCCAATCGCTGGAGTTGTGGAGGGGGGAAATTTCCCAGGTGTTCCCAGGTTAACAATGAGCGGTTGACGGGGGGGCCGAGCGGGAGGGTGCAACGCAGCCAGGGGGAAGAAGCAGGGTGCAAACGGGGGAAGTGCGAACTCGACCTCGACCCTTTTCAGCAGGCAGTCCAGACCCGGGTATTTTTAAAAAATTTTCCCTGGACAACAGGTTATGACATGTCCGTTATCGCACACCCCCTTCCCTGGAAAAGGGGTTCTTGTCACCCACCAGCCCCGGCCCTGGGTTTGGGGAAAACCCGTCCACAGCCCCTACCTGGGGTGTGGAGGGTCCCCAAGGCAGTTTTAATTTAAACACGGTGGTGTCTCGGGGCAGTGATGCCACCAGAGGCCCTTGGGGGAAAAGACCCCTGCCCCCCCCCTGCGGTTTTAAAAGGGGTTGCCCCGACCCTGAGGGGCCACCGTCCCCCCCAAGGGACACCCCACCCAGCTCACCCAGTGAGCTGTCCAAAATTATACGGCCTTGGCCGGGTTACTAGCCCATGTGATGGTGGTGAAGGGATTTTTCCCGGCCCAAGATGAAGACAACGCGCTTAAAAATTTTTAGTGACACGTGGGGCCGGGGCGGGATGGCTTTTCTGGCAAAAAAATTTGCCTGCTCGGCATCTGGTATTGGGGGCAGGCGGGGGGCCCATGACGGGGCGGAATCCATTGTGCCCCCAGACGGAAAGGCAACTTTTCCCAAAGGGGGCCAAAACTGGCAAGCCGACATTCAGGCTTTTGGCTTTGGGTTTTTTTGTGTTATAGTGTTTCTTCTGCTCCCCAAAAACCCGGAAGGAAAAAGGGTGGCCCGGACTGGCCCTGTTGGCGTGCAGGTCGTAAAAATGGCGGAAGGAAAGGGGGAGGATGGGTTTGGTTGGGGTGGTTTGGGACTCGGCGACGGTGGAGGCTGAAGGGGGCTGATCCCCATCATGAATCTGGGGACATGGGCAGCTGAGGAAAGTTGGGGGGGCGGAGGAGGAGGGGCGGGGACAGAGGGTGGAAGTGGTTGGGGCCCGGGGGTCGGTCTGGCCTTTTTTGGGGGAAGGGGCCCTCCATTTTAAACTCAGGGATTCGCTGCAGTGACTAGACATTTGGGTTTGGTTTTTGCCTCTTTTTACGTTTACGGGAAAAGGGGATTTTGACATCGCTGGGGGAATAAGGCTTGCTCAAAGAAGGGGGGGGGGGGGGCCAGGGCCCTTGGGGAGGTCCGGAACCCTTTTTTACGGCGATAAACGGGGGAGGGGGTTTGCGTGACCCTTGGGGGGGGGAATCATATCAGGGGACCCTTTTGGGACCGCCTCTCCCCCTTTTTTTGGCGGGACCCGTATTGCACTACCCCCCATCTTTCCCCTCTCCACTGATGAAACCCCCGAAAACCCCAAAACTGCGGAAAAAACCAGGATGGATCCGCAAATTTCGTTTATCCTCCAAATTTTTTATTTTTTTTATTTAACACAGGTGACCCTTTGGGCGCCCGATTTTGATCCGAAAGCGGGCTACAAGAAGGGGCACTGCAAGGGTTGCCCACCCCCCGGGGTTTTTGCCGATTGACCAGCTTCCTTCACCTCCCCTGATGGCATCAGTAAGGGGGGCAGGGGCAATAAACTTTCCCCTTGAACTTTTAAAATGCCTTTGCCCCAAACCCCATTTGTCTTTAAAGAGGTTTCAAAACAATGGATTATCCCAGTGGTGGGTACCCGAGGTTTACTTTTTGGGTTTCATGGGTTTGGGTGGAAAGCCCGATGATGTGATGAGAATTTTTGGCCGTGACGGGGGACAGGGGGTAAGATGTAGATTTCGGTTGCATAAACCCCTGAAAAAACGATTGGCGACGTGTTGTTACTTAGATTTTACAGGGGCCCCAAAACCCCGCGATGAAGGGGCTGAGGTCCTGCAAGACGATCCGCTGGGCCCTGGGTGTTGTTGCCAACACTGGAAAAGGGGCACCTTTTCTCGTTCCTCTACCTCCCTGTGCTTCCCCCCTCTTTTTTCGCTTACCCCCCTGCTTTCCCCTCCCTGTTAAAAATATAAAAATTTGGGGGAAAGGGGTTTGGGAAAAGTTTTGGAAAAATTCTCTTATTAAAAGACCCGGGAAAAACACAGCTATTTTCAAATCCCCCAATCAAAACAAAAAGGGTGGAACAAATTTAACTGCAAGGTGTCCCATCAACATATTGGACTGGGCAAAAAGGCCCAAAAAAAACATACTTTTAGTTTTGTATAAAAACACGGTATTTTTGAAACCCTTTCCCAAATTACCGTGGGGGACTATTGAATTGTGTTTTAAGATTTACGTGGGGTCTTCGTCAATGAAAAAGTGGGTTTGGGAAAAAGTAAAAAAAAAATATCTGTTTTTGTTTTCGAAATACACGGTATTTTTTGCACCTTTTTAATTACCTGTGGTGGGCTATAGGGAAAAATGTTTTAGTTTACTGGATGCGATCAAAGAAAAAGCGGGTTTGGGAAAAGTCCCAAAAAAAAAAGTATCGTTTGTTTTCGTATGTAAAGGTTTTTTGGGGAAAAAACAACCTGTGCTTCTACAAAATTGTGGATTTTAATTTAACTGCAAGGTGGATAATCCAAAACAGGGGGAATGGGTAAAATTGAAAATGACCCCCTATCTAAATGTAAAATGTAAAAAAAAGTGGAGTTTTTTTCACCTAACAAAGAAACCCCGCAGTTATAGAAATGAGTGTATCCAAAAATTTAATTTAAAAGGGGCCCCAAAATCCGGAAAAATTTAATACAAATTTTTTAATAATAAAGAATTGCAGTGCAATGTCTACACTAATTTGGTGAAAAAATTTAAAAAGTGTTCTTTTTTTAGATAGAGCTTTTGGGGCCCCCCCCCGCGCCCCCGGGGCCCCCCCCTCCCCCCCCCCGTGCTTTTTCCGGGGAGATGCTTCTTTAAAATTCCCTAGCTAAAATACATAAATCTTTAAATTTTCTAATTAAATAAATTGGAAAAGGGTCACAGCTAATAGTAGAGGTTTCTCTGTGCAGAAAATTTGATTAATTTTTGCTGAGCTTTTGGGCCCCAGGAAGGGGGATCCTATTCCTATGAGCGTAGAGGGGGAATAAGGCTGAACAGGAAGGGCTGTTCTATGTTAAAACGAGGTCATTTTGAATTTTTTCCCGCCAATCGCAAATACACATCCCCGTCATGAGTCGCACCCCACATCCAACCCCGTCTATTCTGTAATCTGATTTGTGGCCGCCAAAAAGGGAAAGGGAAACGCCCAAAAAGGGGATCTTAATAATTTATGCCAGATTTTTTTCCCAATTACGCATGAACTGAAAATTTTGAACACCCTAAAAACCTTTCCCATTTCAACTTTGTCGATAAAAATCGCTCAACACTAGTGGGGGGGGGTAATGGGGGTTTTAACATGGAAACCCGTGGGGGAAATTCATAGGCCCTTGGGTTTCCAAAGCCCAAATTGCTGGTCATCTCACAGTTGTGTTGCAGAGGTTTAGTCTTGTTATAGAAGAGTTTCCCTGAAATTTAATGACTTAGATAGTGTGACTTTTTGACAATATGCTTTTATACAAATTTAATTTTTTTTTTAACAACTACTAATTTTTAGATCATGAAAATCCACACATTGAGTTGGGGAGTGGGGAAATTCATGTTCCGAGTTTCCCCAAATAGTTTAGGTAAAAAAATCCTTCCACCCGGGCAATTTGGTATAAAAAAGTATGTCAAATGTCAAGATAGGGTTTAAAAAATGGGGGGGCAACCCCTTTTCCCTTGGGGTAGGAATATTGAAAGACCCAAAAAGGGATGCCCGAAGGGGGTCCCTGAAGGGGGAAATTTGTAAAAGCTAAAAATAAAATTTTGTTAAAGAACCTTGGGTTTTTTAAATTTCACTCAGCCAAATGGGGCTTTGTCCATCTCAGTCATTTATGGCATATCTAGAGGATATGTGTACATTTCTGATACCTGTGGATCACACATGTCCTAAGAACAAGGGTTCCCTTACCCCTAACCATGTCTTTATTCAAGCTACATAGAATGAAAATGTGGCTGTGTATGAATGATTCATTTTGCTTTCTTCTATGGGAGATTGGAGTCCAGCCACTTAAAGAGAACCTGTCACATAGATTATGCCCCCCTTGCTGAGGACAGCACAAGCTAGTGTCAGACCATGCTGTTTTCCCAGCCTGTGTCCCTTATTCTGACTAAGATGCTGTAGTTTTTAGAGTAATTTTAAAGCTCAAATCTGCAGTTTTCATCCTGAAAAGAATCCAGTTTATTCATGAGCAGGTGTTAGCCCCACCCACCTGAGACCCACCCCGACCACCTCCCACCTGATTAACCTATTACTTTGAATAGGTAGAAACATGTGAATAACTGTCAGGTGGGGCCAATATCTGCTCATGAATAAACTGGACTTTTTCATGACTCTTTTCTGGCTGAAAACTGCAGATTTTAGCATTAAATACTCTGAAACTCCAGCATCTCACAGAAAAGGGACCACATCCTGGGAACAGCATCTGTCCACAGCTTGTGCTGTCCTCAGCAAGGGGGGCATAAACTATGTGACAGGTTGTCTTTAAGTGTACTTGACTGTATTCCTATTGAAATGAATGGAGAGAGTTGCACGTGCATACCCATATCTTCATTTTGTGCAGTCTCGGCACAGAGGATGGGGTAAGAAAGCCACCATTTTCTGAATAGATGCAGGTCCCAGAAATGTGACTTACACCTGTCAGACATTAGCACATCATGTCAATATGCCATAAATGCCTGAGATTGGATCACCCAGTGTCAGACTGGGGTGCCTAGTGCCCAGCAGTGAAGTTGATTCTTGGGGCTCGCCAGTGGAGCTTATTCTTGGGGCCACCAGTGGAGCTGATTCTTGAGGCCCACCAGTGGAGCTGATTCTTGAGGCCCACCGTGGGAGCTGAATTCTCTTGAGGCCCACCAGTGGAGCTGATTCTTGAGGCCCACCAGTGGAGCTGATTCTTGAGGCCCACCAGTGGAGCTGATTCTTGAGGCCCACCAATGGAGCTTATTCTTGGGACCTTGCAGCGAAGTTAATTCTTGAGACCCACTGATGGAGTTGATTCTTGGGGCCCACTGGTGGAGTTGATTCTTAGAGCCCATTCTACAGCTACTGTACATCACTGAATATATACTTGGGGTTTCTCCTGTTGTCCATCGGGCCAGTCCAAGCCTGAAATTATATCTATTAGATTAAAATTATACCTCCTGCATGTTACTAGTCACAGGCTTACACATCTCCCCCCTTTCTTTTCCAAACCTGGAGGCTGAGCATTTTTGAGCAATAAAGGCACCTTTGAGTGTGTGTCAGTATTCCCCTGTAATTTCCCTGGTCTATGTTTGACAAAGCCAAGACATATATCCAGCAACAATCCAGGGTATTTGGTTTAAAAATTGTTCAAAACTTTATTCCATGTAGTTTAAAAATGTATATCCATAATTGGAGTAACAAGACAAATAAACACGATAATACGTGTATTATCGTGTTATTTGTCTTGTTACTCCAATTTTTGGAGACTTATGTTTGACAAAGGAAGTTTTGTAGAGAGAGAAACTATCTGGTCACCTTTACACTTTTTCTTCATGCAGGAGAGGCATAGTCTGTCACCATCTTTAACTTCCTGTAAATTTTACTACCATTCATGTTCCATTATTGCATAATTTTTTTTTGGCAATAATTAGCTTTCTTCTTAAGTACATTTAAACAACACCAATTAACACCTGGATTAATTGGTGTTGTTTAAACATGGCGGCTTTTGGCTCTTTTTGATAGAGACATAATTTTGTGTTTCTTCTTAAGTACATTACCAGATATTCTTCACCAATATAAATATTCACCCTTTTGTTAAGTCAGTCAAAAGAGCACAAGTCCATGGTAATAGCCAGTGATACAAAACTAATTCTCTAATGTGTTTTCTTGCCGGGAGCCTAGGCCATCTATGTATTGTTTCAATGTAGTTTAGTTCCTGTGACACTAAAAGGTTCTCACCTATCTTCACTAATGGTATTGGTTGCAAAACAAACAATAATAATAATAATAATCTTTATTTCTATAGCGCCAACATATTCCGCAGCACTTTACAAATTCAAGGTAAAACATACAGTCATTGCACAATAAAGTATTTTTTCTTATAAATGGAGACACAAGGTGTGAGGGCCCTGCTCGTGAGAGCTTACAATCTATTAGGGTGTGAGGGTTGAAACATACGGGTAAAGAAGTGCCAAGTTTTACAATGGCCGGCCATGTTTCATAAATAGGGGGGTGGTTTACATGAAAAATGGATGAACCTGCCACCCAGACCTGTACATCTATATACAGATAATGTGCCATGTGAGTGCCCAATGCAGGAGTGACAAATGTTGTGATAGCAGTTAGGTAATCTTGGAGGGCCCAGACCGAGAAATGTATTTTCAGGGCCCTCTTATAACGTGAGAGGGTTGTGAATGGTACCTGATCGCTCGCGCGGTAGCATATACCAGAGTAATTGTGCCGCACGTGTGAAATCTTGTAAGCGGGGCATGGGAGGTTTGAGATAGTAGAGGAATGTAAGTCTGGATATCATCAGCAGAGCGGAGAGCACGGAAGGGCGGTAGACAGAGACTATGGAGGATATGAGGACGAACAGGCGCTGTGAGAGCTTTATGGGTGAAGTGCTGATTTTATACTTGTATCCGGTTACTGAGATGGGCAACCAGTGCAGTGACTGACACAGGGTAGAGGCATCAGTATAGCGGCTGGAGAGAAAACAAGCCTGCTGGCTTGCTTCTGGACAGAGTGTGGAGAGGGGAGAGTTGCAGAGAGGAGACCGATAAGCAAGTGAGTTGCAGTAGTCAAGACGAGATAGAATAAGATCAGTAATGTGAGAGTTTGAGTCGTTTTCCACAGTGAGAATATGGACGGATTTTGGAGATATTCTTGAGTGCAGGGGACAGGAGCGGGCAAGGATTGGGATAGATGGGAGAAGGACAGATCAGAAATCAAATAAAACCCCTAGTACCAGCTGGGCCTGCTTCCTAGGAGAAAATGGTGGAACCACATACAGAAAACAAGAAATAGTCCAGGGGGTTGGCTTATAGATGGCGGAAAGACAAGAAGTCAGATCTTAGTGAGGTTAAGTTTCAGATGGAGAAGGACATGATGTCAGAGACAGCGTGAAAGACAATCACAGGAGTTTGTAGCAAGGCTGGAGAGATGTCCACGGGCAGGAGGTGTATAGATAGGGTGTGCATCCGCATAGAGATGGTACTGAAGCCAAATCTACTGATGTTTTGTCCAAATGAGGGCTGTGTACAATGAAATAGAGAGGAACCTAGAACTGATTCCCTGAGGAACTCCAACAGCAAGAGGAAGAGGAGAGGAGGTCGAACTAGAAAATGAGACACTGAAGGAGCGTCAGAGAAGTAGGACGAGAACCAAGCGAGAGCGGTGTCCTGGAGGCCATGGTGCTGAGCAGCAGAGGAGAAGTTGGTGATCTCACAGTGTCAAATGCTGCAGAGAGATCCAAGTAGAAGCAACATGAGCAGTTACCCTAGATTTTGCATGTTAGGAGGTCATTGAGACTTTAAACTAGGCAGTTTCGGGTGTGTGTAGGTTGCGGAACCTATTGCAAGCTGGTCCAAGAAGATAGTTAGCAGAGAGATAGCGGATTAATGCGAGAGTAGACCAAGCATTCCAGGAGTTAGAGATGAATTAAGGTTAGAGACTGGTCGGTAGTTATCAGCACAGGACAGGTCCAGAGAGGGCCTTTTTAGTAATAGGGGTTTATGTTGGCGTGGTTGAAAGGAAGATGAAAGATCTCCAGTGGAGAGAGAGAGGTTACAGATAGCAGTAAGGTGAGAGAGACAGCTGGAAGAAATAGACTGGGATGAGGTTGGATGGAATGGGGTCAGTAGAGCAGGGTGGTGGGCGAGCATACAGGGAGAAGCTGGACACTTCTTCCTCTGTCCCTTCGTGTTTCAAGGTCTGCGGTAGATTAGAGGACGTGCGGGGAGTGACATGATGGGTATTATTTGGGGATTGTGATGTGATGTTTTGCCGATATTTTTCAATTTATTGTCCTTTGAAGTGAGTGCCAGGTCTTCACACAGAGGTCTGTGGACGGAGCCTGAGCTTTAGGCCTAGGAGGGAGTGGAAGGTGTTCAAAGAGACGTTTTGGTTGTTGTGTAGTGTGGAGAATGAAAGAGGAGGTGAAATATTTATTGTTTGCGCAGTGGAAGGGCAGTGTGATACAGTCCTGAGCATGAATTTGTATGGAGAAGTCTGCAGGTAGCTTTGGACTTTCTCCACAGCCTGATCAGCAAACACCTGAACATCGCTGGAGATAACGAGTCTGAGGTGATGTGCCAAGCTGCGGGTGTCTTACTCTGGTGGTGCTTGTGTGAGTGGTGCCAACAGGTCCGGGTTGTTTGAGAGTTTCATGTAACGTTTGACAGCCTGGACTAGACAGGAAGGGATGAGATTGGCAGTGAGGACTGTATGGTGTCTGTGAGTTCCTGAGAATTAATGGAGGCGGATTATTTCTGAATGGATGACGGTCAGTTTGTCCAGAGAAGCAGAGAATAGTGATAATGAAGGGAGAATAAGATTGTGGTCAGAGAGAGCATAAGGAGAATTAGTGAATTAGAAATCGCAGGAAAGATGACAGAAGACCCCAGATCCAGAGAGTTCCTCATCCTTGTGGGTTGGGTGCGTTCAGTTTAACTGCGAGAGGCCATGAGAGAGTTAATGAAAGAAACTGTGAAGGCAGAAGAAGATAAAGAGACATTGGTCCACCAATTGGGAGTGTTTGAAATCACCCATGATTAGAGTGTGCGATTCAGAAGAGAGGAAGTGTGGGAGCCAGGCGCAAAATGTCCAGAAACGGCGGGGGAGCCGGGGGGGGGGGTCCTGTAGACAACTGCGACTGATGGAAAATGCTGAAAGAGTCTGAGGAGTGGACCTCAAGGAGGGGAAAGTGAGGTAGGGGCAGAGGAAGGAACCTGGTAAGTGCAGTGTGGAGAGATGAATTATGCCCACTCTCTCCCCACCCGGCCTTTTCTCCGGTCTGGGGGTGTGGTTGAAGTGTAGTCCCCCATAGGTGAGAGCGGCAAGGGAAGCGGTGGTCAGATTGCTGGAGCCATGTTTCTTTGGAGGCAGCCAGGTTGAGGGAGTTTGGAGAGAAAAAGGTCATGAACATCAGTGAGTTTTGTTGTCAGACGATCGGGCGTTCCATAGAGTACACATGTAAGGGCAGAAAAAGAACGGTACAGCAAATGGCAACAGTTAGCAGGGTTCTATGGAGGCCTGAGGAGGAGGTGGAATGAGCAGTACAGGAAGGTGGCTCCGGGGTTCGGAGAGATGCCCCTGCAGCGATAGCAGGAGAAATGAAAAGTAGACAGCAGATGTTCAGTGATGATATGAGCGGCGTTGTGCATAATATGATAGCTGGAGGGTTGGGGTGGTGAAAAGGAAAATACGTGTGTATGATTACAATAGGTGAGGGAAGAGAGGAAGGACTTAATTGTGGATAACTTGTCTGAGGGCAAGATAGGGTGGTAAGATAGGAGGCAGATGGCTGCAAGTAGATAGTAATAGCAATCATGTTGGAAATAATGTGTATGCCAAAGAAGTGACAACTTGACAAAAAGGTTGATAGTCTCTTCTCCCTTCTGCTCCCATTCTGCTCAATTCAGGGATAATTCTGAGGATTTGCACTTCTAATTGCCACTTAAAATTTGGCCGTGAAATTTGTCCCCCAGACCTCGTCCACAGACCACAAGCTGCTGCAACTTTATACTCAACTATGATGAGTTCAAAAATGAGCATTAGGGCCTTCAGGTTCATAAACGGGTGGAGCTACAAATAGCTCTGGCACAGAGCAGAAACTTCAAGGGGAGTATCTGGAATTGATGGCTATACAAAATAAACACAGATAAATTATGGAAGACAGAGCTGGGCGAATATATCTAGACAAAAATGTACATTTAAACTAAGCAGAGACGCTAGACATATAAATGCGGTGGGATGCTGACTTGCTGTTCCACCAGACAGCACGAACCAATTAAACTAAGCAGAGACAGCTAGACATATAATGCGGTTGGAGGCCTGGACTTGCTGTTCCACAGACAAGACTTACCAATTAAACAGCAGAGACAGCTAGACATATAATGCGGTGGGATGCCTGGGACTTGCTGTTCCACAGACAGGACGTGCCTGTGAAGAAATGAAGCAATCCACTCTATATGAAGCCACAAAGCCTGGTCTTCCAGAGCGCGATTACATTTACATGCTACGGTTTCCTTGTTGATGTACCTTGTAATGCACTATATCAGCACTTTCTACAATTTCATAAGGGTCTTGCCATTTTGCCAAGAAGATACTTTCTACCATGGGTACCAGGGTGAGGGCTGTTACCCCATGAATAAATGTCTTTGCTTTTGCAGATCATTCGTGAATTTTGGGCCTCTTGCTGCTACCACAGCAATATTGCAATGTAGCAATAGTCTGGCATATTCATTACATGCTGTACAAAACTTTTATATATGACAGAATGTCTCCTAGGTTTTCTTGGCTATATGAAGCCCTGGATAATATCAATATAAGTTCCAGGGTTTTATTAAACCTTTTCACTAACCCATCTGTTTGGGAGCAGTACACAGAAGTCCGACTGTGTCTGATCTTAAACAATTTGGACAGCTCTTTCATTATCTTTAGCATAAATGGTGCCTTGCCGTGATCGCTCAGGATTTTGTTGGACTCCTGGTTCTAGAAAATGTGGTAAACAGCCTGTGTGTAATACAGGTACAGAAATTATCACAAAAAACATTTTAATGATGGGGAGTAAAACCAAGATATCCATGACCTTAAATTGTTGTATTTATGAGAATTGGCTCTCTCAAATGCATGGTCCCAAAATTGCCTCAGGATACCTCCAGATCAAACACATTTGGTGCAGCAGAAGCAAATCCTCCTCTCCAGCTGGGACCTACCAAGGAAAATTGTCAGTGTCAGCATGCAAATCTGTCAATATTCAATTTGCATCAATTACCAGGGGCAGTGTGTTGTCCCCAGGAGTTTCATCAATCCTTGACAAGGACTTTCTTGTCCCCACAAGAAGAAGTCATACCCCAAGGTCACAATGAACATTTGATTTTTCACTGCACCAATCTCGTAACAGACATTTTCTAATCACTAAGTGGTATGAGATAAGCTTTGGATGCACAAGATACTCATACACTTGGTAGTTGTAATATAAGTGCTGTTGAGAGGAAAAGAAAACCCATGCAGCAGTCCCCAACTTTCCTCACACCGGGTTTCTTAAGACATAGAACATGTTCATTCTTCCGTACGGTTCACATAGAACATGTCTATGTGAAGGGGAGGGTTTTTCTCCGCTAATCGCAGAGAAAAGCCTTCCCCCTGCGGCCGTGTGCACTGCACAAAAGCAGTTCAAATACTGGTTGGATAAACTGACCGGTATTTGTCCTGTGCCGTGTATACAGCCCCTTTTAGTGAAAAGATGAAATCAACAAGTCAGGAAATCGCACAGTTCTATGTCTCATTGTCACGACTTGCTTCTGACTTCCCTTTACCTCCCTGCTCCCCTCTTTCGCTGTCCGTGCCGGCCAGCACCGCGCTTGGTACCTCAGTTGGAATTCTAAAAGAATGGCTACCTAGAAACGCTCTTCAAATAGCTATGACAACATACAAATGAATGAACATTATTATTTATGAATTACATTCACTTAAAAATGTTGAAAATGTCACTAAAATTATCCTTTTGGTTTTTAAAAAGATCAGCTGAAGTACCTATTTGTTATGTTTGTGTTTCAATGACTATTGTTGTATGACCTGCTCTACATTTCATAATGCATGGTTGAATAAATAAAGACTTTTAAGATCGAAACAATATGATTTCATCACTATAACACTTTGGGGAACAATATGGTTTCATCTTTTCACTAAAACATTTCAGGGATTTGATCCAATTCTTTAGGAAATGACCCCACGGAGTTGTTATTTTAACATCTTCTGTGATTTGATCAAATCCCTAGTTTGATCATTTCACTGCGACATACTGTATATATCTTTGGTGGGAGTCGACCTGCTCATCTGACGTTGGCTTGTATTCCTCAACTAAAGTGGTGGAACCATGGTCACCTGCGTGCAGCAAGCTTGGTGTTTAGTGTCACTACATACATAAAAGGGAAATGGCCAGCCATGTGTCCCACCTCATGGCATCTTCAGATATGGATTTACCCTGGTCTCCTTGGCAGGGAGTCCTTTTTACAGGTGTTTGACCACTTTTAGACTGTCATAATTTCTTTGCCTACGAGAGACCTCTGTCGCTCTTTTCCCTCTACCTGACCTCTTCCATACTGCCCTGATTTTCTTACCAAAAGAAGTCACATATCTGGTGCTCCTAAGAGGTGATCATGCAGCAGGGATGTCATGGAGATAGCATTTAGTCACCAGGAACCTTTCTGTCAGGATGACAAGTTAATCTTTATCTTTTGGGTCTGACCTACGGTTGCAGCATAATAGGGAGGGCCCAAATGGAGCAGTCCATCACTGCCTTCTCCATATATCCTGTAATATAGTCTGGCTCTAGCTATTTTATTTTGGCAACACTAGTTGTAAATCTAGTTTTTGGTTCTCCAGGCATGAACGGCAGTGGTAATGCCCAGACCAGCAATAAAAGTTTTACATAATTCTTGACAACATCATAGCAGACTTTTAGGGGTTCACCTGACAGATAGAGTCCAATTTCTTCCACCCACTTTGTAAATGGAAATCTCTCTTGCTCAATCACTTGCTTAAATACCATAAGGCCTCAAGATCATTTTCAAGACTCACTTTTTGAAACGCACACTGCATGACCGTCCCCACATAAAAAGTCTCACAAGTCTTTTTTTCTCCATTTCTTGCGGATGAGAAGCCAAAGCATTATCTCTAAGAACAGCAACTTTCTCCATCACCAAATGTTTGAGGTTCTTGTTTAAGAGCATTAGACTCCTGAGCTTGTAACGCTTCTATGTCAGTCTGTTGCTGGGCTTTAGGATTGTGCATTGGCCTGATGTGAAATACATTAGCCTGTAACCGCAAGACACAAGCGGTCCTCACCTGTGACAATAGCAACTGTAGCCACACTTTTTGTCATGCTGTTGCCCAGAAGAAGCAATGTTGCCCATATCAGAAAACATAATTTTGGGTTTCCCTTTTTTTGGATGGGTTTTTTCAGAGAACATTGAAACCTTTTGCTTTGGTTTATGGGGGCCAATCCCACAAAAAAATAGCAACGCATTCCACAAAGAAAAAAAAAACGCCTACTCATCTGGGCACTATAGAAACACAGAGCTCTCTAATCTAAACTCCATCGATAAGATACAGGTTTTTTTTTTAAATCAGACTTCCCCCCTGCTTTTTGGGCCCCACTAGTCTGAATTTCAAAACTTTCCACCCAGGAAATTTCGAGCCCTTCCATTTATTTGGGCACATGTCTAAAATAGCCTGTGGTCTGAGCAGCATGAAACACTTAATGGGTTTCCTTTAAACCATATTTGCCGGCCCTCCTATTTTTTTGGGAGACTTCCACAAAAAGGGGCAAAAAAGGGATAGAGTTTTTCTAAACCCCACCCCAAAAAATGGTACCCCGATAGTTTGGGGTATTACCTGGGATTGGGGGGGATTTCCCGGGGTGGGGTTTAAATCTCTGGAATCAGAGGAGAAAAAGGGTTTGGAAGTGTGCTGTGAATACAAGGGTTCATTTTCCCCTGATGTGGTGTTTACACAATGTGCTTTTAAAAAACACCGACCAAAATTGTTGCAGGTTTAAATTACTTTATTTTGGGATTGTATTTGTTTTTTTAATTTCAAATTACAATTCAAAGGTCACATTTTAAACCCCACCACTAAAAAACAAAATTTAACCACCATATGCACAGCTGGGGAAGGCTGGGGTGGCTACAAAAGGGTCCTGGTGGTTTGGGTTAAGGTAATTGGGGCCCAAATGTTCCTGTTTCCCAAGCGCGGGGGGCCCCGAAAAGCATTTGGCTATTTTTTCTCCCCCGGTTTAGTTTCCGCCGTGGCAAAAAGGGTTTTAAATTTAAACTTTTTAGAGGTTTTTCCTGATACCCCGCTTGGTTCATTTTGGTGGTAGCTGTCCACTATAATTTTTTGTCAGCCCCGCCCAGGGAACCTTTGTAGATGTTTCCCCTCCCAAACAATGGCATGTGAGGGCTCTGCAGTTTCCTTGGCGTTTTAAACACATAGCAAAAACACAGCGTAAACCCAAAGCGGGCACAAAAACGAAAAAAATTATTTTTTTGGGGCATTTTAAATTCCCAATACTGTTTATGCAAGCTTCAAAAGGGATTTGGGGGCGAAATTTTTTGGGGCCCCAATTTGCGTTGCATTGCCCCCCCCAAAATTTTCCACCCCCAAAAAATAGGGTTTTAAAATCATAGCACTCTTGGAGCACATTGAAAATTTTTCCCCTTTTTTCCCACAGTGCGCCCCCCTAAAGAGAAACTGACTTTTCCCTTTCAAATATTTTCGCGCAGGGGAAGGTGAAAGGAAAAATGTTTGCTGGACTGGGGGCGTTTTTAAGTAAATTTAAAAAATTCAAAAACTTTTTTTTTAAAATTAAAAAGCAGTTTTGGGTTTTAAGAAATACATTCTAAAAACACAATAAAATTATCCTTTTTATGGGTTATCCCTTTTTTATAAAAAGGGGAATTTTTTTCCGGTTTCTGGGGTTGGGGCACGATTTTTCCTGTGATTAAAAAACCTTTAAATTTTTGAAGTCATGCATAGGGATGTTAAAAGACTATTTGGAATGAATTTTCCAGAAAATCCGGCCCCCTTTTTATTGAAAATTTTCCTTTGAAATGAAAATGATAAAAATTTTTATTTTCCCTTAATATTGTTTTGTTTCTTTTATCTTCACAATGGCTCTGTTTTAATTATAAGTAAACACATTTGTTTAAAGAGGGGACGGCCCTCTTTTGGAAAATAGCTCGTATTACTTACCAGTAATGACCTCTCCCTTTTTTTAGTACTCGTTTCGGGGTGTAATTTGGGGAAAAAGGGGAAATTTAGTCCCTAATATATTCAGTTTACAACTTAATTTATTTCTTTTTTCTGAATACTCCTTTTATGTGAGCAAAAATTTTATAAAAAATCAACACAGACATTGAAAAACCCAAACCATTCTCTTTTTCCGGTTTGTAAAGGGCTAGTGTGGGGGGGAAAAAATTTTTTTTAGTATTTCTAATAAAACAGCAGTTTGAAATTCTTTTTTGATAAAATTTTCCCCCAACCCCGGTGTTTTTATTTATTTTGGTTTACTTTCCCCCTTTATCATAACTTTTCAAGGGGGTCCCGAATTTTCCCCAATAACCATCCTAGGATAAAGCAATCTGAACAAAAACAAGGGTTGCAATGGGGCCCCCCATTTTTTGGAGCTTTTTAAACAAGCAGGATCCCCCACTTTTTTGGGAAAACCATTAAGTAGGTGTGGGACAGTTGTTGGACTTTAAAACCTTCTTTGGCAACTTCTGGGTGTATACCGCGTTTTCCCTCACTCGGTATTTAAATTTCCCTCATAGTATGGGGGGGGTACGGTATCGAGCAAAAGGAATTCTTCATGTTTGGCGAACCTATTTGGTTTTTGGGGTAGAGTAAATTTTAAGAAAAAAATTAATAGGGAGTTTTGAAACCCAACCCTTTTAAAGATTTGTTAATAGAAGAGGCACTGAAAAAGGGGAAAAAACGGGACCATTATCCCTTCCATGGGGGGGGCCTTTTCCTAAAACTTTGCGGGGCACACTCAATTTATCCCGGGTTTGTCACCTACAAAACACTCCCGCCGGGGGACGGGAAACACCCATTCAACATGTCAAAGAGCTGCAAAGAGAGAAAAATTACTTGTTATTGGGAACCCGGGGGTTTTCGGGAACCCCACAAAGGGGAAATTTTTGGGGGAAGAAGAAAGGGTGTACGGTCACTGGTTCCTGGGTTTTTGAAAGAAAACATCCCCCTTTTTGAAGTTTTTTGTTTCCCCCCCCACCCCCCCCTGATATGGGTTGTGATATATTCGGAACATGGAAAAGCGGGGGTCAAAATGTGCCTGGCAGGGGGAAAAAGATTTCCCTTTAGCATCGCAAAGTTTTTGCAAAATTTGATTTTAACATATTTCCCAAGGTATGTGCGAATTTTTGTACTCCCGATTTAACCCTTTTTCCTAACGGGAGTTACAACAGAATTTTTTGGGTTCCTTTTAAATGGTGCGTCCCTCCTGTCCCCTTTGGGAGTAAAGTACTCTTAAAATAAGTTTTTTTTCCCCCCACGCTACATGGGTTTGGGGCAGGGGTTCTTTGGGGTTTTCTCCTTTCCCTTTTTCTTCCTCAAACATGGCAAGTGGGGTTGGTACCAAAAAAAGTTTCTCTTTTGGTCTTAAACTGACCACATGACCTTCACCCCCTTTTCCCGGATCATCCCAAAAGGGAATTGGCAAACTTCAAATGGGCCGGACATGTGGGGTGGCTTGAGCAGGGGGATTTTGGGGTGCCCTGCAAGGTTTTTTAAAAAAGGTTTTATGAAACAAAAAGTAAATTCTTTGAGACGTGGGTTCCAGTTTATTTAGATTTATTGACCAGATTTCCCACCGGGGGTTTTTGAGCTGATTTTTGCCTTTCTCAAAAATCTTCCCTTTTCCCCCTGAGGGGAGTTCTTGCATGGGGTTCCCCAGACGGGGGAAGGGTTGACGGCATCTTGTTTTTTTTTTCTTTTTCAAAAATTGTGCCACAAATTGTTTGCCCCTTCCCCCCCCAAGCTGCTTTTCCTATTTAAATTTTAAGCCCATCCTTCTTTGCGCAGGTCTACAATTTTTTCCTTGGTATCCTTTGGGCAGCTCTTTTTGGCTTGTTCATGGTGGAGGGGGTTTGGGTATTTTTTTATTAATTTGGGGGTGACAGGTTTCTTTTATACAGATAATGAGTGCAAAGTTAGGAGGGTTTCCTTTAAAAAAAACCTTAAAAAGGTTTTGTGAGAGTTTTGAATTCTTGGGTGGTTGGGAAAAGTAGGGGACCCCAAACCCCCTTTATTTTTTGCAAAAAAATACAAAATTAATTTTTAAAAATCATACACTGAAAATTTTCAGAATTTTTTTTTTTAAAAAATAAAAAAAAATTAAAAAATAAAAAATTTTCGGACCTCTCCAAATTTTTTTAGGGGGAATAAAACGCCAGTTATCCAAAAACCTTTTTTTTCCCACTGCATAAAGTAACTAAATTTCCCCCTTTTTTAGAAAAACATTTTTGTACTTTATTTTATCCAGACTTAAAAAAAGAATATACAGTCAAAAAAAAAATAAAATGGAAAAAAGTCCCCGGGGAATATATTATATTCAGTGCTAAAAAAATTTTTTACTCAATTAAAAGGGGGAAAGGTTTTTTATTTAAAGGATTTTAAAATTAACCCGTTTTGGGAGAAAATCATGGCAAATTTTGGGGAATTTATTAAATGGTTTTTCAGTATATGTCAAAACCAAAATTTTTAATTTTAAAATAAGGAATTTTCAGTTTTTTAAAACTAGATTTGTTGCTCCCAGAAAAAACAACCCCAAATTTCAAAGGCTTTTCCCTATATTTGGGTTTTTAAAATCTCTTCTCAGAATTTTTTGTAACCATTGATTTTCCCAGTTTGAAAACAAAATTATGGACATGCAAAAGGGTGGTACAGTACTCGGCTTGGGATTCTTACACCCAACCCCGGAGTAAAATTTAAGTATGATAAACAGTCATGAAACCCCAGGTTACCCCCAAGAGAAGTAATGCCCCAATTTTTCTTTTCTCCCAAATAATTTTATATTCCTGTTCCTTAGTGTATAAAATTTGGGGTTTTGGGGAAACCAAAATAGGTCTATTAGCAGACTACAACATGGCCATGTTCATAATTTAAATTTTCCATAATAATCACACAGTAAAATGAATTTCATAATTTGCACTGTGGTGGGGAATTTTGACACAAAAGGGCCCCAGGAAAAAAATTTTCTGGAAAAATTTTTATGTCTTGCCCTTTTTACTTATGTGTTTGGGAAATTAAAAACTAAATTTTCATTGAACAGTTCTTTTCTATTGGTTAATTTAAATTTTTTCAGTTTTACAAAGATGGCTTGCTTTTAAAAATTTTTTTTCCCCAATTTTTGGGGACATTTGAAAATGGAAAAAAAAAAGAAAAAAAAACTTTCCTTTTTTAAAAAGGGGTTTTATCGTTTTTAAGTGTTTTGGGTCTTTTTCCCATTTCTTTGAAGAAATTTAATTTAAAATCCAGGGGCGAGATCTCCCCTTTTAAACAGGGGATGTCTTTTTTCCCCCCAAAGGAAGGGGTGTCTCTCCCCATGAAGGGCCTGGACAAACATCATTCTGGGTTTTTTGGCAGTAAAGCAGAAGGGTTCTGCAGAGAAAAAACTAAACACCCCCCCTTCATGTGTTTTTTTTTGGGCCTTTAGAGCTTAGGGTGGGCTCCAAAGCTCCTTGTTGTGCTATATGCAGTTATTTCAAAAAGGGCCCGTCTGATTAAAACATGTTGAGAGTGTACACTGACCCCCCCCCTTTCCCCTATGTTTCCAGGCAACAGCCCGGGTTATTTGGGCAATGCACACTGCCCTCCCCCTCTCCCCCTTTAACAGGGAGGAGGGGCTTATTTAAAACTGTATTTATATGAGGGGACGTACTTAAACAGCCAAAATTTGCCCCGATTTCCTTCACCCCAGAGCTGGGGAGAATGTGTTTAGAGGGAACAGACCTTGGTTTCTTTTTTGATTTTAAACGCTCAGGGGGAAAAAAAACACAGAGTTTTGCAGGCGCCAAACACGCCGGGAGG